>PPJX02000075.1:0-73742 GCA_003705915.2 Lipomyces lipofer | reverse complement strand
CGTTATTTGTAATCCTTTCTTTTTTTCGACGTTGAGCGATTTAGCTTCACTGGATGAGAAGAATGGAGAATCTCAGCCCTTCTTACTTCATTATGGCTAGTGGCTGCAGCGGTCGGCCGAATTTTCGGATTGGCCCTTGGGGCACGCATTCCTCCAGCATTTAAATTGCTAGGGTCATCCAAAGGAAAGAACTGTCCCGACAACCACTGCAATCACATATTATTAGAAAGATTGTATTTTGATTTCAACTGCGAATATGACTGCAACCAGTATGACAAAGATCAATCGGGCTTGGTGGAAGGAATCCAACATTTATCAGATTTACCCTGCTTCGTATAAAGATTCCAATGGTGATGGAATTGGAGATATTCCTGGCATTATCTCTAAGTTGGACTATATTAAAGAGATTGGGGTGGATATAGTTTGGCTCTGTCCATGCTACAAGTCGCCCCAAGTCGATATGGGATATGACATTTCCGACTATAAGGACATATATGAGAAGTATGGCACCATATCTGACATTGACGTGTTGATTGAAGGGTTGCATTCTCGAGGGCTGAAATTCCTCATGGATTTGGTAGTCAATCATACTTCGGATCAGGTTAGTGAATTGCTTTCTGTATTAAAAGAAAAGAGCTGGTGATCTAATTGTAGTCAGCATGAATGGTTCAAGTCGGCAATCTCTTCCAAGGACAGTCCTTATAGGGACTGGTATATATGGAAAAAGCCAAAATATGGTCCAAGCGGAGAAAGACTGCCGCCCAATAATTGGCTGTCATACTTTGGAGGTTGGTATCATACTTTGCTTGCATTAGGTTACTCTCGCTGAGAATGGTATAGGAAGTGCTTGGGAATATGACGCGAAGCATGACGAGTATTACCTTCACTTGTTTGCAAAGGAGCAGCCAGACTTAAATTGGGAGAATCCCCTTGTTCGTGACGCTGTCCACGATATTATCAGGTTTTGGCTAGACAAAGGAGTAGATGGTTTTCGCATGGATGTGATCAACTTTATTAGCAAAGATCCGACATATCCCGATGCTCCTATTACCATTCCATCTGCGAAATATCAGCATGGCGCGATGTACTACTCATCTGGACCTCGCCTACATGAGTACTTGGGGGATATTGGCAAGATTTTGAAAGAATATTCTGCATTCAGTGTTGGTGAGATGCCCAATGTTTTTGACCCTTCTGAGGTGATCAAGGCCGTGGGCTTTGAGCGAAATGAGTTGAATATGATTTTCCAATTTGAAATGTAAGCCCACTTGTTTTCATAGATGGAGTTTATGGTAGCTGACTTGTGCATTAGAGTTGACATAGATCACGGCTCTCTGGGAAAGTTCAGCCCAGGTCAATGGCATTTAACACAATTGAAGACCATCGTTGATAAATGGCAGTCGTTTATGCAAGATAACGACGGGTGGAACGCACTGTATTTGGAAAACCACGACCAGAGCAGATCTGTTTCAAGGTTTGCTTCGGATAAACCTGAACTCAGAAAGTTTGCTGCGAAAATGCTGGCCACATTGCTCGGCTTTCAAAGCGGATCTATTTTCTTATATCAAGGTCAGGAATTGGGGATGGCTAACGTGCCTAAGAATTGGGGAATCGACAAATATCGAGACTTGGAATCAGTTAATCACTACAATGAGTAACGTCACCGCTTTCGTTTACGCTGAAGGACATAAGTTACTGACCTGCAATAGGCTCGTTGACGAGGGAGCAAGTGAAGATACGCTTCGGAGTGCTTTGAATGAATTTCAGAAGAAATCCCGCGATAATGCGCGCACACCAGTCCAATGGGAGGCAAGCGACTTTGGTGGTTTCAGTACTGTCAGACCTTGGATGGATGTCAATGAAGATTACAAGGAATGGAATGCCGCTGCGCAGGTTACTGATCAGACCAGCGTCTTTAGGTACTGGAGGTCTGTGTTTGATATGCGAAAACTATATACGGATATATTTGTGTATGGTACTTTCCAGCTTGTGGATCCGGCAAACGAAGATCTCTTTGTTTACAAAAGAGCGTATGGCAATCAGATTGCTCTCATAATTGCGTCTTTTAAAGAAACAAAGGTGGCTTGGAAAGTTCCCGACGAGTTCATGAAATCTGGGAAAGTTATTCTATCTAATTATTCCGACGTAAAAGATCTGTCTCATACGATGATCGTTCGTCCGTTTGAGGCCATAGTTTACATGCTCGAGGCATAGACATATTTATTGTGACATTTTGTTATGTTTGTTTACTAGTTCTTTTTAGTTCAGATAGCAGGGGCAAAGACACGCTGTTGTATGCGGTTATTAATGGATTGCTTATACTTCATTCGAGCTGAATCGTACACATTTGATGACTTGCATATCGTCTGTACACATTGATGGATTTGCAACGAATTATTGTAGCTCTTTTTTTTTGGGTAGATGGGTGCATGCACTGTCGCGTTGCCGAAAAATACGGTGACGCGAGGAACAGAGTCGATGTCAGCGAGTGTATGGTACTCAAGTCAAGTGCACGTGATCGAATACCACAAATTTAGGAATGTTAGACGGTTATTCAAAATTAGAACGCGGGCATCTGCATTCGACGCCATAGTTGGGAAACGGCGCTAAAATTAAACTTTCAAAAAAAATATGGGCCTAGTGTTATCAGATCTACTGAATAAACCTGCTATGTGATCCCAATTGACTTTCACTTATCAAGCATGAAAATATATGCTTTAATTAAGTTTCTATTAACCCGTCGCGTCTTCCAATGGGAATACCGACTACGGACAAATCTATTTTTTAAATCGCACATTCTGAATTCCGAGCAGCAAAATGTCTGTCGTATAAACTGATTTTCATCGTTACCTTCGCAGGGGTAGGAAGTGTAATATTGATATTCGTCACAGCGCTGGTAAATCCTATTCCATGTGCAGAACAGACCATTCCTAGCCCGTACAAGCTCATATTTTGGTCTAACGCATGATATGGTTTGAAAAAAATCCTGTTTTGTGCAAGATCTCATATAGTCATATTGCACAGGGCGTCCAGAAACATCTTTAACTGGCCCGTGAACTAAATGTCCCATCTAATTTTCAGCGAAGCGGCGAAGTGCCATACAACACTCGCGCCACTCGTCGTTTCGCCGTACGGCATCAGGCCAATTTTCACATTCTATACTGCGCAGAAATAATATCGACTTTTCCACCCAATTGCATGTGTAACTACAGCCAAATGCCGTTTACATAGCGCACAATATATTTATGAACAGCACCGACCGAGGTTGATTCTCCATCAATGTCTCCGACCCCATCGTATTCCCAGTTAGTCCCCACGGCTAACAATACGCCACCACTCATCGTCAACCACACCACCTCCGAAGCAAAGTCCACAATTACAACTCCGTCCCTTTCACGGCCCTCGTCTGGGCCATCTACCCCGCCGGCCGCCTCGTCTTCCGGACTGTCGGCACAGATACAAACTGGCCCCACATTTACCACCGACACCGTGCGATCTGCATCCCCACTCGAGGTATCCCGCTCCCTAAGCACGGACGTCAAGGACCAAATCCATGTTTTCAGGGTAGCACCACAAAGGGACGGACAGCGAACACAGTCGCCTGATGTGAAGGACGAGAAGGAAAACGAGAATGGGACTTTGCCGGGTGGACAGGAACAACCACAGCGATTGCAACACAGCAAGAATTTGCGAGCAGCGGCAACGAGACGGACGATCCAGGCTTGTGATCGGTGTCATAAGCGGAGAACGAAAGTGTGTACTTCGTCATTTCTTACTATTTTCCGGTGAGGATAGTACATGTGCTAACTTCGACAGTGCGATGGTAAATATCCCGAGTGCTCCGCCTGCGCTAAGGCGTCGGTTCGATGCCAATACGCGAGCAACCGTACCGGCGCCATGCTCTATGCCCGCGGCTACGTCACCGGTCTCGAAGAACGCATCGGCTGGCTTGAGCGGACCGTCAACGAGCAGTTCCCGCACCTGGAAATCACCGAGGTGCCGACGGGTGCAAACGTCTACTTTTCCTCGCCGATGCCGTCGCCGAGGCCGCTGTTTCAGAAATTTAGAGTCGGGCCGGAACACTACTACCATGAGGCGTTCCGGAATCCTACCGAGACGCTGGACGAGCTGGCAGCACATGTAGGGTTTTTGTCGCTGGGGAGCGCGGGGGAGCAGAGTGTTGCGCAGGACGCACCCGCAGAGCCTAGGTATATTGGGTCAGCTTCCGGGCTGGCTGTTGCATCGCGTGTGAATTTGATTTTGAGGGAGCTGGGTTTTGGGAGAGAGACTGCACCGACTGCAGAGCTGCGGTCGCGGTACACCAAGGCAGTGGATTTTCGGCTTGCGGAGTCCGAAGAGAAGAAGCAAGCGTCGGACATGGAGACGCAGAAGCCGATAGTGCCGCTGGCTCCTGCGGCAGATTGGGACTTCTTCCCGGATTTTGAAGAAGCCAAGCTGCTAATTCGAGCGTGTCTGGAGGAGATGGTTTTCTACCCCTTTATCAATTCGGATACGCTGATGGTATATCTCCGCAAATCATATGAGCCTGAGACGAGTCATCTGCTGCGGGGATTACAAGCCTGGCGATTCAATCTGTTCCTTATCTGCGCCATCGGCGCCGCATCTTTGGGCCAGCGAGACAAGCAGCGCCAGTACTACGCGCAGGCTTCCATCCACTTGGAGTACGCTCTTGGGCGGGATAACATGCGGGCACTGCGTGCATTACTTTTGATTTCGGTGTATTCATTCTACGACCCTGAAGGAGCATCTGCATGGTTATCAGTTGGAGTTTCCTGGCGAATTTCGATAGCTCTAGGCCTTCATCGCCTGTCGTCTGGTGAGAATCTCAACCTTATAAACCAGGAGGTTCGCAAACGCGCATTTTGGTCTTTGTACTCGTTAGACCGTGTATTGTCAACCGTTCTTGGTCGTCCAGTCGGACTGCACGACCGTGATATTGACGTACCGCACTTTCTCGACCTCGGGAGTGAACCGGTAATGTCCGTTGGTAGTACCATCGTTCCGCTTACCGATTTCTCTGTCGCTCTCCACATGGTCCGGCTCCGGCAAATCGCCTCCCGCATACTGCTTTCAGTCCACCACTCCACCTCTTGGACCTCCCCACGTCCTGACGTATTCCTGCTGGAAGAACTCCATCACAGCCTCGACGCATGGAAATCGTCTCTCCCGAAGCTCACCGTCGCCCCCGAACGCACGCGAATCCGCATCGAAATCGAGTACCATGAACATTTAATGCTACTCTACCGCCCCTCGCCGTCCTACCCCGTACCGTGCACCACCGCGGCCGCTATATGTGCAAACTCTGCATCCTCAACAATAGAGCTGTACACGCTCCTGCGCCGCACGTACGGCGCTCCGTCTACGTTTCTCGCAGTCAGGGGAATTTTCACCGCCGCGCTGACACTGCTGTGGGCGCATTTCCTGTGTCAGCGGTATCAGCTGAGAGTACTTTCCTCGCGCGCGATAATGGCGACGTTGCAGACGGCTAAAGCAGAATTGGATTCCGGGTGCTGGGAGTTTGGCGCGCGTTGCGGAGATGTTCTAGCACGGTTTATCAAGGCGCTGGAACAGCAGAGCGAGGCGACGGATAGAATACAGATTGGGGTCGTTCCTGCCGCGACGACTGCAGGTGCGGGAGATGCGCAGCAGCTGGGAGTTTGGGCCACTGCGGATGCGGGGGAATTGGAGGGGCTAATTGCTGATATTCCATTTGATGTTGGAAATTTCCCAGGCTTGTTCGGTGGACGTGGGTATCATGCTCCTCCAACACCCGTACAATCGCAACAGCAGCCGTATATTTACCATGAGGACCAGAACCAACCCGGTCTAGAGATATTCACTCAGATAGAGGGCGTCTTCCCACCGCAGCAACTGCAGGGCACTAACGATGTGGACGCCGCCCGAAGAGAATTCGAGATGTACAACGCGAGACTGGTGAATGAGTTACTTGTTACTCAACAGAGCGTCGGGAAGCAGAATCTAACCAGTGTTGCGCCAGCAGAGCAGCCGCAGAATGGATTTCAGCCAGAGGTACAGATTACTGGTGGGGCGATGGCAGGTCTGAATAATAGTATATTTGCATTTGATGATTTTATGGATCTTGAGTGAGTGAGTGCGTGAGTGCGTGAGATCGTGCAAGTTAAAGTTAAAATGTGTAATCGTGTAAGTTATAGTTAAATCAGTAATGTTTAATGTCAATGGCGTAGGTTGGGATGTATATTTTTGTTGTTTGGATTGACAGCGTGATGGGACTGGTTGAGAGGGGATGGGACGGAATGAGATGAAATTGAACGATCTTGGAACAATTTTGTATTCCGGATAGTTTGGCACTTGAGAAAGATGTACTGTATAGAAGATAGATAATGTTACTGTTTCTATGCGACGTACAGATGTATGCACCTCTTACCTATTAACTCGAAAATGCAAGGCGGGGGTCTCAAATAAGCTTGCTAGTTCGCAGAAATCGTAGGATTCTCGGGGTATTTGGCCATTGCCGTTTTTGTGTCCGGCGATGCAATCAGCCAAAAGACATGCACGATGGTGTTGCTTGAGTACTGCAACTAGTATTCCGTACTTGGTCGGTCCGATGAATACCTCAAGGATATTACCTATTCGAGTCCAGATTCATGCTTGGAAATATAGTTTACCTACGGTCGCTCACGTAAATTCCATCCATCACATAGATATAAGAACAGGATAGACTAGTAATTTTGCGACATACGGGTACCCGAAGACGAGGGAGTAGCTGAATCCATTTTTAGTAGCGGAAGTAGCAATTGGTGTTATTGATTACAACAGGGGAATAGATCGTGTTGCAGTCTATGGGGAGCTATCCCCCGGTGGCAAGGTCTCGTTATTGTATTCTCGCTAGACTACGTTAGAATTACTGCCCTAACGCATCCAAGTGGAGAACTGCTTCAATTGGCGCTGTCTGTACCAATAGAGGTTAATAGGGGTCAGTAGCCTGTGAGCTTATCGTAGATAGTCCGCGCGAAAGCGAGTCACAACGTGACAATGGGCCATCTCAGATCAGCTTCAACTGGTTTTCCCACGTAAGTTCGAGGACAGTGCTCAAAAGACCCCTGCATTCCTTCCTGCAATGCTCAGCGATACGCAACACATATAATACGAACCTTATAGCAATTCCAGTAACTCTCTCGTCTAGCAGTATTACATACCTTGGCAGGAATCGTTTACTGTACTTGGCTTTACTTGTCTCTGTGCGGCGCGTAGACAACGCCCCCGACCTTATCGGCTAGACCGGGTTTTCAGATACATTGCCGGGTGGCTAGCATGATTCTTATCTGCCTATATATGATTGACATTGTGAGCTTCGCCATACGTAGTTGGCAATCGGTATACTTATGTCGATCGCAATTGGAATCGATGGAACGTGAGGTGCGAATCGAGCTGGCTAGACATATGATAAGACAAAGAAGCACTTGCATTTCGACACGCACCGATCTAAACCTGGTTGAATGAATCCACAATGTCGAACTAATCCAAAATTCCTAGCAAATATGAGAGGTATGGCATCGAACAAATGTACCAGTAGGTTAGGGTTTAGATATAGATAACATCCCTCAGATTTCAGTAGGCTCCTATTACGTGGATAAAATAACAAAATACTACAATAATAACATTCCAGTTCGTAAAAGTGTATACCGTAAAAATATCATATATCTACTACACACATAGCGCATATAACTGTCTTCACACAGCCTTCACCGAAACATCCACACCCTTCGCTTTTTCCGCTTCCACCTCCTTCTGCTGTCGCGCCGTTTCAAGTTCCAAAGACGTACTATCGAAGTCCTTAAGATCGTCTAAATCCACAGCCAAACCGTACTTATTCATCACACGTCCACGAATACGCGCCTCCCGCTTCTCCATGACAACGAAAAAGAGGACTCCAACGCCGGACATGAAGTTCACCACAGTCATCAAATGGTATCCAAATTTGTAGTGCGGAGCTTCCGGAGTCGGGAACGCGACCAGCGGGAGCCACGCACTGATAGCGTTGGATATAGTATTTCCCACTGCGGTGAGCATCCCCTTGAGCTCAGCGTCATCCTGGAATGCCTCGGCAGCCCAAGTGAGTATAAGTGCCCACACTGGATATCCTACTTCCGAGAAGAAAAAGGCCGTGTACTTCAAACCGAAGGGGATATTCCAAATCGCCAGCAGCAGATTTGCAATCACGTTAAAGAATACGGCGACGAGAATCATTGGCCATCTCAATCGTATCCTGTCGGATATGTTTGCGCTAACGTAGCATACAATCATTGCCATGCCATATCCCGCCGTGGGAATCAAATTGATCTGCTGGACTGAATAGATATTGAGAGACTTGAGCCACAGGTTGAAGTAGGAATAGGTTGAGCCGATGTTAAATAGAATGTAGGGCCAGTTGAATGCGTAGATCCGCCAGCTCTTAAAGAATCGTAAGAATCTCATCAGGGACAATTTCCTTGTAGATTTCTGACCCAACTCTGCCATGCGCACAACACTGAAGTCTTTCTCCAGCTGGGTCAACCAAGTAACACGAGTCGTGTTTGGGAAATCCGGAATTGAGTAAAATCCGAGGAAACAGATCGGCATGCCGATTATGCCATCGACAATAAAGAGCCATCGCCAACCTGCAATCCCACAGAGCCCATCCATGGACGTGTAGACACCGGCTTGAATGAATCCCGACACCATCGACGCCAATGCGGCTGCCAGGTCGTAAACAGCCATACGTTTCGCAAGCTCATCCGGACGGTACCAACTACCCAACATCATCGCAATAGCGGGATACGTTGTCGACTCCAACAAGCCTATAAAGAATCGAAAAAAGTAGATCTTAAGGATCAGTTTCCGTGAAGTTTGTCAATACAAAAATAAGTCGAGATCGACTTACCGGAGTCGCACTCTGAGCAGCAGCGATGCACATGACAAAGACAGACCAGCCGATTTCGCAGCATGGTAGCCACACCGAAGGTCTAATCCTGTTTATCAGGAATTGGGAAGGAACAGAGCCGAGAATGTATCCAATGTTATAAACAGTCTGGAATAAGTTGCGCTCTTGGCCGTAGAGCTTGAGCTATATTATCATTTATAAATACCAGACAAATCTCATGGGATCTAACAAATGAGCAGAAAAAACTCACGTCTTCTTTCATACCGCTAACATAAGCATTGCCTACAATGCACAACAGCAAGTCAGTCGAATCGAACAACAAAGGCGTATGTATATAGCCACGTACTGATATTCGTATTGTCAAGAACTTTAATAAAGAAAGACAGCAAAAAATAAATCATCACATTGGCATCTAACTTATGAAGATAATATCGATACTTCGGCGGCTTCTCAAAGCTATCCCAGAACTGAGCGAGGAACCGTCTGAACCGTCCCGGTTCGTACCCGTCGACATCCATAAACTCCCTAAAAGTCTCCTGGATCTCGTCGGTTGAGTATTCAAGCTTCCGGGGTACGGGGTTCGCAGTACCCTTGATCCAGGAAATGACGCCCATATTGAAGATATATTCGAGATATATTCGATTTTTGAGATGCGTGCTCGCTTATAGAACAGGAGGTTGGAAATTCGGGGTACTTTATGCCTGGCATTCGACCAGAACAGTAATGTGAGAGAACGGCTCCCTTGCATAGTCGATGCCCATGGCAGTCTGCAGTCAGACGCAGACTCAGATAAGGAAAAATAAATGCCAGAAAGGATGTGATCAGCAGGGATTGAAATACAGAAAACTTCCCGATAGTACCTCAGAACTCTATATGCATCCATGATAGACAAAAGTACCCAGAACGATTTAGGACATCTGAATCACGGATCGTTCTCCGCGGCAACTAGCATAAGGCACAGAGGTGTCAGAAA
The DNA here is from genome assembly GCA_003705915.2 of Lipomyces lipofer. Classification (NCBI taxonomy): domain Eukaryota; kingdom Fungi; phylum Ascomycota; class Lipomycetes; order Lipomycetales; family Lipomycetaceae; genus Lipomyces; species Lipomyces lipofer. Next base: position 63,846 of record PPJX02000075.1, on the reverse strand, counting down.
TCATACTATAGATGATAGTGGGTGGGCCACAGTCGGCATGATCCGGTAACCGCACAGTCGCCATAAAGTTGCTTCTGCTCTACCAAATTGCTGGTCAGGATAGCTCGACGTTGTTTTTTGCGCCAGCTAGGTAGGAGCATCCTCAGATACAATATATAGTGCGTGCGGCCACATGCTCAAGTCTGACTTGTGTCGTGATCTTTAGCCTAAAGGAAAGTACTAGTATCGCAAGCCAGCCATGGTGCGTACGCGGTACGCCTACCAACCGTTGGATGCCGGCTGGCGGTTGAGAGAAATTGTCTATGAATCGCGCTCAGACCATAGTCTAATATTATAGAATGCGGCCCTGAAGTTCATTGGCGACTATCGCACACGGCAACGACCATGCGGAGAAGGTTCCGAAAGTAATGCACCGTAATTACTTGTGCTGCACATACCTTAGTTGAGCTTGTTTGAAATTTGCATGCGTCGGATAACAGTGCCACTCGTACAGTGACAAGCTTAGAAGTTTGTGTTCCGTATCTCGGGACCGCGCCCACGATTGAGGCCAAGGAGCTTAAGTATCGTACTCTGGCTACGCGAAAGCTTACGTACATGCAAGCCACTATACGCAATTAACAGCACTTTAATATAGCATTTACTATTCCAACGCTTACAGGATTCCAAACTTTATTAAGTCTATACACTATGCCATTCAAGGCAATGCAAATGCAATGCAACAATTACCCAACATTATTTCAGGCATCGCACTTCTACCCGCCATTTTCCATAAAATTATTACATATCCCAGAGGTCCTGTCATACCTTAAACCAACTCCAAAATGAAAAAATACATATTGCCCGTTCTTCCAAATAATCGTAAAACAAAATGATGTAGCCAGAAATTTCTCGTATGACACACTGCTACCTCATTCCAATGGCTCTTGTATTAATCCTGCTGCGCCTCACGATAGCGCGCTCTGGATTCCCTGCTCAAAACCAAACTCTGCTTTACGGCGAACCCGTCCTTGAGTAAGACCTGAATGTCTTCGAGCGTGAGATACGACGTCTCAGGATATAAGAGCCACACAAACAGCTCTCCAAGAGCACACAACCCCGCATAAAACGCAAACGTGCCCGTCGGCGTGATCCTGTCCATCATAGTCAGAAACGTGCTTCCGATAATGAGATTTCCGGCCCAATTTGTCGCCGTAGCCATCGACGTCCCGAGACCACGGACCTGCATGGGGAAGAGTTCTGACTGCTGCCAGGGAACATTGCCGATGCCACAGGCGTAGCATGCGACGTACAACATCATTGCGATGAGAATTACAATTGCCCACGGATTTGACTGGGAGGCGTTCGACGGCAGGAAGTGAAACGCAACAGCGTTGAGGACGAGGGCGGCCGACATGCCCCACACGGTAGAGAGGAGGATGCGACGGCGGCCGATGATGTCAATGAGCATGAAGGCGAGGATGGTGAAGGCCATGTTGGTGCCAGCGACGATTAGAGACACGGCGGTTGGCTTGTTGAACCCGACAACCTGGAAGATAGTTGCGGAGAAATACATGAGCGAGTTGAAGCCGCAAAGTTGCTGGATAGCTTGAAGCCCGCATGCGATGATGAGAGCGCGGAGGTTCGCGGGAACAAAATACAGCTCCTTAAGCGAAAACGTGAACCGGCGGATGCCGGACCACTCAGGATGCTGGTCATTGTTGTAGATCTCGAGGACCTTGACCTTCTTGACGACAAGATCCTCGTCGATACCCCCGTCACGCTTGCTATATATCCAGCGAATAACACTTTTTGCCTGTCCAGTCTTCCCTCGACGCACCAGATACCGCGGCGTCTCGGGCATGAACACAAACATCACCATCTGCGCGACTGCAGGCAAAATCCCCAGTCCTACTAGCACACGCCACCCGTTCGGCACCGTCTCGAGTCCCGCGCCGATGGCATACGCAATAACCTGTCCTCCCGTAATCGCAAGTACGTTCAGGATCACCAGTCGTCCTCTGAATCGCGACGGCGCCATCTCCGAGATGTACAACGGCGCAATCAGCGACGCTATGCCTACGCCCCAGCCCATGATGAACCGCCCAACAATCATCGTCCAGACCGTGTGCGCTCCAGTTTGGATACCCGCGCCTACGACAAACAACGTATTTGCACCCAGCGTGACCCATTTCCGTCCCAGTACGTCGGCGAGCGTGCCCGCGATGATGCCACCGAGCAGTGCGCCCAACGACGTGGCGGACGTGATCAGCTCCTTCTCCGACGACGTGATAACATGTCCTAGATCGGATCCCATCGCTACCAGTGCGCCGGAGATGTATCCCGTGTCGTATCCAAACAGGAAGCCCGAGAACGACACCAATATCGTCAACAAAAACACAAACGGGTTCAGTCGCCCATCTTCAATATCCACGCCTGCGGCAACCTCTCGCGCAACGGCATCGACGTCGAAGTCCGCCTCACTGCCATCGGAACCAGATTCTTCTGCGTAAGTCTGGCGGTGGAACTTCGCCCCGACCTTGTCGGGCGCAGTGGATTCTACTTCTTCCTCGTCGTCGAAGTTTTGGGGAGCGTCTGAGTACGGCTTGCGATGCTGCACTAGCTCGAATTGCGCCTCGGACGACGCCGCGCCAGAGACATTTGTCGCGGCAGTCAAGACTGCCGGGTCATGGCGCAGGGAGTCGTCGGCTGTCATTGCCTCGTCGTGGAATTGGAGCTGGAGCAGTGACGCAGAAGAAGACGCAGTTGGAGAACCTGGTGTGGAGGAATGAGGGGTTGCGGAGGATGGGACAAAATAAGAGTATGGAGTGAGAGGCTTGGAAAGTGTCATGGAAGGGGAGAAAGAGGCCAGGAGAAAATCACGGAAGGGGTAGCGTCAAGCTTCTTCGGAGCATGGATAGTACAGTACCCGCTTGGAAGACGAAGTTGAAGTTCAGCGCCGTTAATCTGGTGGCCCAAGACAAAATAGCTGAGCCGACGGAATGCAAGCAGGCAGAAGCACTGTATCTCCGATGTACTCGTCGCAAGAATTTTTAGCACAAGCAGAATGACTTTGAACATCGATCTTAAAAATTATTAATGCAAATTATAGGGCACTTACTATTTACATGTTCCGCATTTAAATTTAATCTTTTTCAAGATAAACTCGTACTGAAAGCGTTTGAAGTTAACAGGCTACAGAGGTAGTACAAAGCAGATTCCGTAGGTCTGGCACCAGAAACGGAATCGGGCAAACTAAAGATGCCCCACTCGCCATTTTCGGGTGACCCCCACGAACTGCGACCTCCCCGAGTGATAAGCATTCCTGGCGATTCCTGAAAACAGAGCTAATGTTTCAAGTTCCAACAATCAGACTTGGAAGCCATTCAGGTAAAGGTAAAATAGTATTTTTAAGATAAGAAGCATCGAACATAAAATATATATGCTCCATAGAAAATGTACATGCTCCATATAATATACAGACTTATTATGGAATTCTCTAAAATACAATGGGAATCCTACTCCATTCCGGAAATTAAATGCACTCAGGTCGCTCAAACCCTCCCACCCACGTGCCCGCTCTACCAGTCCGTACTATCAAACCTCGCCAACTGCGCCGTCGCCTCTGCAGTATCCTTCTGCGCCTTCTTCCTCATATAAAAGATCGCGCAGTCTTTGCTCGTGCAAATGACGTCCTGGTGCAAACTGCCCTGGCACCTTTGGCACTGCGTCCACAGTCTCGCGAACCGAGTTTCGAGTTCGTTCACCGAATCTATCTGCTTCTGGTAGAGCTCTGGAGCACGGTGCATGCAGCTCTTGCAGAGCGCGCCCTTCGCGTATACGCCACTCAGGGGAGTGCGGCAACCCATGCAGACTTGCGTGCGCACGGCAAATTTCATGAGACCGCCGACTGATGGCGCTGCCACGGAGATGGTACGGGTGTGCTCGCCGGTTACTAGAGATGGTTAATTGTCAATCAATAAAATAATATGGAAGATTCTAGATTACTTACGGAGTAATTGTGCCTGACGTGCACCCAAAATGGGCTCGAAAATTCTCTGCAGCGGATTCGACAATTGATTCTCCAGATAGTACTTTGTGTCGATCGGGATATTGTGCTCAAGCACATATAGCGGATCCTCAGAGCGCTCGTAGTTCTTGTCGTTCTTTGCACCCTTGATAATGACATAGGCCACACGGTCTCCAAGTGTCGGGGCGGAGCCAGCATCGCGCTTGCGCATTCGCTCGGCGAGCTCTACGTGCGCCTGCTTCCCAGCATAGTCCGACTTTGAGAGGGCCTTGGTGATGACGAGGAGTGACATATCGATCTTGTTCTGGAGCAGATCTGAGATGACTCCTTTGACGAAACTAGAAAATTGAACTTTTAGTCAAATCCTGAGGAAGCATTCCAAACATATACTCACGCCTGCGCGCCCTGGACATCTCTGCCATTCAAGATCATCTTCAAAACCGTCTCAATTACATTCTGAACAAGCGGACAATTATCTCGACGAACAGTCTTCACAAAAATGTCAGACACCGCATTCACCAATGTCAGTACGATATACATACCTCAATACCCTTCGTATCCATCTTGTCCGCCTTCTCGGGACGCGTCCAGTACATTCCAGCATACCTCTTCTTGTTGATCAATAAATAGGGATAATAGACCTTCTCGAACTCAAGCTTAATCGGCTTCATAAACTTTGCAGACACCAATTCTGCACCAATCTGGCCAAGGCGCATGCACTCTGCAAGGTCACCTGGACCAAACTTGATCATAACCGAGTCAGTATCACCGTAGATAACCTGTGCATCATGAGTGTAGCCATTGGCAACGGTAAATGTCATTTCTACCTCCTGCGGATTATCGTAAGCAATCGAAATTACAATCTCAATGCAAGATCGGCATACCTCCTTTGTCTTCTCAATCATCTGACGACCATACGCCGTGACGGATGACGAAATAGCAAGACAAGGTAGCTTTCCAATAGTCGCACCGGTGAAACCATACACAGAGTTTGCGGAAATCTAAAATTGTTAGTTAGTCAGCTGTCATCCCTATATAACAACGAGAAATTGACCTTCAACGCCAGTTGACGACCGTCCAGCACAGCCCTCTTAAATGCATCGGTCTCTTTCTTCAAATCAGCCTTGGCCCTCTTCCTCGCGCCCAGCAGTTCCTCAAGTATGACGGGCAAAACGCCCTTGCGCTTATGCGCCTTGACAAAGCAGTCACCGTTAGGCGTCAACGTATAGTCGACATCCTTCTCGAGCTTTTGTATTTCAATTTGTTGCCTGGACAGAAGAGTGGTATAACACAAATTGTGCGCCATCATGATACTCGGGTACAAACTGGAGAAATCGAGAGTCGCAATGGGAACGTCATAGTATCCACGAACTGGCTCAATGACAGTTGCTCCTTCATATTGCTCGTCGCTCGATCCTTTAGACAGTTAGCATCAGCATCATCAATTGCACAAGCTTTTCCCGTGGATACCTTCTTGCTTCAGATTAGGGATGACCAGATTAAGCTCTAAAGCTTTTCTGAAAAGCTGGGACACAACTTTGATCTGCTGTCCTCTTGCCAACAGGAAACTGAACGGGACGCCGGTCACCCTAGCCATCTCAGTGTAGTTAATCAGCGCCATGAGTTTCTGCATCAATCGCATCGGCAGATACGCATCCTTCAAACAGTACACAGCCAAGCGCCTTCGCGATTCCGGAGTTCCATTTTGCAGGTCCGTAATAATGGAGTGGTGTACGTCCTCCTTCTGTTCGTTGAGGAAATACGCACTAACAGAATTGAGTGTATAACTTCTAAGCTTGTAATCTCGCTGAATCAGCTGCAGAATATCGAACTGCAATCTGCCATCAATGTTGATGACCTTCGACTCTCGGGTACCGTACGCTTTTGACGAGAATGTCGAGTCCTTCATTTCTTGCTTCGAATTTTTGATGCGACTGAAGTATGGGAAATCATAGACCCTCAAAGCACGAGCACGATCTAGCAAATATGGGAGATCGAAGTTGACGATATTGTAGCCGATAATCACGTCGGGATCAACTTCCTTCACAAAATCCTTCCATCTGGTAAGTAACTCGTTTTCTGATCTATTTTCAATTATCTGAGTGCCGACGATTTGCGAGCATGTATCCAGGGTGAACACATTACGGATAAATGGTTTCGTACCACCTACACGCGTTAGCAACTTTTATGGAATGTCACGGCCGGAACTCTGAAACACACCATGCGTTGAGACAACATTTGCGATTTGAATAACGGGATCCTTGTCGGCCTCGGGAAAGATGCCCTTTCGCCCAGCGCACTCGATATCGAAACTGAGAATACGAAGAGGAGCCATCTTTAACCACTCTCCTTCTGATGGGTGCGCAAGAAGATGCTCGTAAGGGATCAACGTTTCAAGCTGGCAAGAAGATATCTGTTGATTCTGCGGCACCAGAGTATAGCGACCTTCTGGAAGCGTGACCCACGACATTCCAGACATCTGTATGAAGATAAGTCAGACCATGGTAATATTAGTAGTAACACTGGAATTGCTTACGTGGCAATCTACTAAGGCTCTCAGAATATAAGGTATATTATCGAATGACTGGATAGGAATGGGAAACATTCCCTAGAGAAAAGATTAAGTCCATATTCAATTCTTCATTCAGGAGCCATGCATACCTCGAAGCTGATTTCACCTCTCTCGAACGCGCCTCTAACTCTGTTAATGTGCTTCGGATCTTGAACGACGATCTTAATGAAAGGTGATTTGCTGTCTCCGGTATAACCCCACATGCTTTGACGAAGAACCAGATCCAAATTGGATACTGCCTGCGGAAAATTCCTCTATATATTGCCGTTAAATATGGACATCGCAGGAAACAGTATATACAATCTCACATCCAAGTATGCAAGTAGCGAATTCAACATCCCCTTCCCAAATCCCATGGGCGCGGGCACGTAAAAGTAATGGTTAAATCCCGTTATATTACACATAATGGAATGCCCTTTCTGATGAGGATATATTAGTATCCATATCATGCACTGGATCGCGATATGGCGTACCTCTGTGACTCCGAATAATCGAATGACAGATGCACCGCGATGCATCGACTCCTCCGCCTCGATTTGCTGAAGGACTGTTCAACACAGTCAGTTACCACCTCCTCTCTAGTCATATAGTTGGTTACCTATAGGTGTCGTCTTGGGATCGAACGGTTCAAGAGCTGGACGTGCCCATTTTTGATCGACTTCGCACGCAGCTACGCGGCATGTCAGAACCGAACAACATAAATTTCTACTAAAATAAATCACTTACATCCATGTAGTTGCTCAATTTCCTGTGTGAGCCTTCCAAGGTCCTCCTCAAAGCTACTTAGCTTGTTCTTCTGATTGATCGAACTCGAATAACGCGCCCGCTTGGGATCCGACGAGGCTGGTCGCGGAATATTCGTAAAATCCGTCAACGGGTTAGCCCTCTTCGTCGATATCATATTAGGTGAGGTTCAGATATGAATGGGCGATCGCAGATTCAGCCAGACGTTGATCGCGAGTACATAAGGAGATCAAATTATTAGTAGACAGGGCCATCTCGCCGGGAGCTTTGCGTTGGAACGAAACGCGTCAACTGCGCGCTCAGAAGTGTGGCACATCATGTGGCTCAACGGGCAGAGCCACATAGGTTTGATTTCGATTCGGATCGCACGCATCATATCCCCATTCTATATAACGCCAGCAGTTATAGGTCCGGTTGCGGTTCGCTATTTACACTTAAATGAATATTTCACGATGCCGAGACAAAGAAATCAGTTAAACAAGACTTTCTCCTCGGTGCAGTCGTTCAACGCATTTTGCTGTACTCTGGCAAGTTGCTTTCCCAGAGTAGTCGTCAACATCCTTCTTACGTGGGCAGCATATGTGGTCATTCTGGATATCGGATTACATTGCTTTAGCGGCCTTTCTAGTTTATTGATAGTACTGCTTGGGACTCTACTGTATGGCGTGTGCGTGGCGACGTATTTCCTGACTGTCAAGTACGGATCGGTCGGTCCTCCCGGAGTATGTGATTGTTATCTGGATTTGTATCTGACGAACTCATGCAACTGACAACAGGCATGATCTAGGCTCCAATTGTCGCAGATGAGGATTTACGAGACGCAGATTTGGAGTCTGGATACACGGCGCTGCTACCTCAAGGCGTTCTTGCAAAGGAGAATGGGCAACAACGATTTTGTTCTAAATGCAAATCCTGGAAGCCAGACCGCACGCACCATTGCAGCACTTGTAAGAGATGCGTCTTGAAGATGGATCATCACTGTATGTTGCGTAGCTTTTTTACTTACTGATTTTGAGCTGATGTCATACAGGCCCGTGGTTCTCAATTTGCATTGGCTATGAAAATCATAAATACTTCATTCTCTTCTTGTTTTACGTTGTTCTCGACTGCTTGATGTGCTTCTTAATATCTGGATATGCACTATTGGACTGGATAGATCGTGATGAATACGTAAGTTTTATGCACTGTGGACAAGTGTACTGTGTAATAACATTGATTATAGCTTGACTCCTTCATATCATTGAACTGGGTCCTCCTATTTATCATATCCATTGTCTTTGGTATCGCAGTTGCCATATTCTTCGCGTATCAGCTATAGTAAGTCTTAATGATTAGCTTAGTCGTACGGTCCCAATGTTTATTAGGTTACAGTCTCCTATTCAGCAATAAAACAACGATAGAAGCTATGGAATCCCAACGCTACAAGTCTTCCGTTGCCAGTTCATCGTACCGTTATTCAGAGCCACCGTCTTCTCATACTGTCGGCAATGCGTTTGATCTGGGTTGGAGGGAAAACTTCCGACAAGTCATGGGCGACAATCCGTGGATGTGGTTCTTACCAATCAAAACGTTTGTTTGTTTTCCGTCGTCATCGCTGCTTACATATACTAACTGTTCTGCAGTTCTAAAGGAAATGGCATGGTGTTCCCCACTAACTCGGAAGTTCTAAATGCCATCAGAAGACAGGCGGACCAAGAGGCTCAGATGCTATCGAATCTGCATGGGATATTAGATAGAGGCGCGGCTGCTGGGAGTAGCAACAGGCCAAGCAATGTGGTTATTGCCAACGAAGAGGACGAATACACTGGACGAGTCAGTGTGGAATTCCGGCCATCGGAAAGGAGGAGAGAATAGAGTATTAATGTTTTAAAGGGTTTGGTTTATTCTGGCGATTGTACATCGGTTAGGGGTTGGGGGTTGTTTGGAGTCATTTTGATAGGCGTTACATGTGTACTAGAATATCATTCTTGTACAAGCGTAATTCTGAACGTCTATAACCAAAATCTATCCTTCTAATTTTTCTCAGATTGTTCTAAAATCGATTTCAGGTTCTCATGCTCCATTTGTTCCAGGTAGTCGTATCTGGGGATTTCGAACCCTTCTCTCACTCGGCAGTAGGTAATCCCACCAAGTCGGCCCAACGGCCTGAGTTTGCCGATATCAAGGTTGGATTTGTCCTCATTTATTACATCCTCTCGCGCATGGAATTGGACACCTTTTAAAAGCATTAGAAAGAACGACCATCGAGCTCAATACTGTCTTGGCATACCTTCTAGAATTGCGACGACGTTGATTATTTTGCCAGTTTTAGGTGACTTCACCTCGAAGGTATTAACAAGCTTTACTTCAATACTGAAAGCTGATTCTGCAACTCTAGGTGCTTTGACTTTTAGTGATGGTACTGGATGAAGACCGCTAGGGTATAAGGCGTGGTCAGACTCTGACTTGATTCATCCATTTGATCTGGCTCACCTCAAAACCCATTCAGATATCTCCGGCGGCGACGTAATGCTCGTATAGTTTGCAGCGTCAATGAACCACTCACTAACAACATTCAACACACCTTCTTTCGTCTCTAGAAGATTCGCGAGTGTGTCTTTCTTCCCGCTATTCGGATCGCCAGCCACCGATAGAACGAAAGTTGGAGGATCACTGCTGACCACTTGTGTGTAACTGTATGGGGCTAAGTTCTGCCTCGCTCCATCTGCCGAGATGGTAGAAATAAATCCAACTGGTCGCGGAAGAATTGCTGAGATCATAAGCTTGTAATTGTTCACGGAAGGTCTGCCGTCCTCATACGGATCTATGGCAATTGTCTTGTACTTCTTCCATTCGTCGCAACTGGCGCCCTCGCCAGGCGCCCAATCCGGTTGAGCCGTCTTGAACAAGAATTAGAATAATTATTAACAGGACAAGATATTAGTCACCTTAGTTAACTCCCATGGTTTCAAGGCATCAAAATCCGGTCGGCTTGCCTCACTTCCCTTGAACTTGGCCTATATTTGGTATGTCAATATTGCATATTCATAGCTGGTATACAGCTACATTAAATTCACTCACAATTCGGGATCTCTCTACTTCGAACGACATGGTGTAGACCTTGCCTTATGACTGTTGTGCTGAATGTCGGTGGCAAGCTTAGTGGAGGAACTATGGCGCACGAAACTCTGATTGCTTGGGACTTCGATATCAGAATTCCTTGGCTCGAGGAAGATTGACACCGAAAGATTACTGGATCACCCAAATACGCAAACACATAGCAGCCGTCGAAAACCTGTGTTTAATTGCCTCCCAAAAAAATAAATGGTTAGGATAATGGATTTCTAGCTTATTGGAATGTTAAGAACGTGCGATAATATTTTTCGATAATTACTTGGCCGGTCTCTTTTTATGACCAATCTCGGAATCGGTTCCAAGTTTCATTTTTGACAATCGCTTACCATTAGCATTAACTTGTTTTGTCGAATTCAAGCTGGTTTGTGTTTCCAAAGCTAAATTCGCCTTAGCAATTAGATCGTTGTATGCAGCCCAGTGAGAAATGTCGTAGAAGGAATATATTACGAAAGTTCCGCTTATTGTTGGACCATAGTTAGGGTTTAGGGTTTAGGGCCAGGGACAACGACTCTGGTGAATTCTGGAATTCAGTCGGGCAACGTTAGGTACTCGACATGCACTGTGACTCCGTTCCGAATCTTCGTGCTTTGTCCTCGAGACTGTCGGTGTGATTGTGCTGCTACTGGTGCGCACAAAGTAGCGAGCGGTCAGATTCTCTCCATTTCGGATTGCCTTCCAGGTTTTCCGAAAACAAGATCAGGGCATCTTCGCGCCACTCTGTGAGATCGGCTGGCCCAAGTAAGATATTCGCATGCTGCTTCGAATTCTACTCCATCGCGGTGTTGTAACATTTCGACGTTATCGGCATTGGATGGTTGTCAGACCAGATGTCTACTAAAAAAACTCGATTCCTGGTGTCAATACCGCGTTTTCATTATCGGCGTACCTCCGCGCACTTCAAGAGGTCCAATGCCGTCGTAATGTAACTCGCTACCTTACCGCCCACATCTTATAGACAGCATGGGCATCTGGCCGCTGCTCCTCCTTGTCAAATTGAGCAATTTAATTAGTTTCCTCGAAAGCTGGAAGTACCGTTCGATCTCAAAAACTTCACTTGCTAGCCATCTTCGCACCTAAATCACTTGGTACGCCGAGCACCCCCAATTCAAGGTGACGCAGAGTTTAAAAGCATGCTTACCGCAGCTTGCACTAGTCTCTTACTTGATGTAGGACATAGAGGGACCGGCCGCGAAAAAAAGATGTTGTAATCGCTTTGTAGTGTCAGTGCTTTCCCCTGTCAGTAACTTTTCCAGGTGCGGGATAGGCTTCTCTTACAGAACAATAGGAAGATTGACAAGTAGCGCCGGTATCGTGAGCATATCGAGCGGATATGCTTCAAAACAGCATATTTAACTGATAGTAACTAATACAAATGCATGAGTACAAATACACATAACAAACAAACAAACAAAAGACATAAAATACAAGCCAACCTTCCGGACTGGAATGGTTTGTAGACCTTCTCCTATCACCGATTGTGGAAACACAAACATAGACCCAATCATACACAAATTCCTTTCAAAATATACAGCCTTAAAACTCCATATTCCAACTTATTTTCATCTATCCAACAGGGACTCGATGGTTCATTTATCGATAAATAGCGACACGTAATCCGATATGAAGATTTGAACCAGTCCAGCTGATATTGTGAGCGTCGCCGCAAATACAATTCCAACTAGTCACCAAACATTAGTGTATACGACCCTCAAATCCAAATCCAAAATAGTATATTCCTACCATTCCGTAAATTCATCTTATTCTGATCAGACTTCTCCACAATGTTGATGAGATACCGCGAGATGGCCTTCAAAAGACTGAAGTTCTCAGGCGGGAGTTGCCGTAGGAGAATATACTGCATGTCCAACTTCGACTGTCTATTCTCAATCTCCAAGGACTGGACGAACTCACCCTGCAGCTCGCGGGTGAGGACATTCGTGGGCAGTTCCCGTAGATACAGCTTCAATAATCCCGCAACAGCATGCACGTCATACTGTGCCCCATCTTCGAGAAGACTGACATCTCCATCAGCATTAAACCGCTCCTTCAACGCCCTGATAATACTAGTCGACCCACTCAACCTGAATATGCCCTCTTCTTTCGCTGCATGCTTTGTGTTAAGGTATTCGATACAGCGATATACCACCGAGGGAAGTTTCACCTCACCCTCCGAGATGTATGAAATCTCAATGGCCTGCGCCAGTGTAGTACCGAATACGCCGACAGCAATAGTACTGTTGATAGTCTTAATCCCGCCCTTGACGATTTCTCCCTTAAACTTCGGATCCTCGTCGCATCGCTGCTGCAGATTCGCACATAAAGGATCAGCTTCCTGTACAGCCGACTTCGCAATTGACGCGCGGTATTCATATATTGGACTTTGCCGGAACGTGTCGAGATCACGCTGAAGGAAGCGTCGGTTATCTTTCTCTTGTTGCTGTTGCTGCTGAAGTTGATCCGACAGCTGCATTAACGCGGGTGCAGCGGGTGAGGGGTCGGTTGGAGGTTCTTTCTTAAGTGAGAAGAAGCTCCGTTTCTTTTGCTTCTTGAGGTCCTTTTCGAGGTCTTTCTCGTGAGGACTGTCGTTTGTACCAGTCGCAAATGAAGGGGATAAAAGTTTGCTGAAATGAGCAGAGAGAGGCGTCGTGATAGAACCTGTAATTGAACCCGGAGGACTTGGCGAAGATTTGTTGACACTGGTGGTGCTGATGTTTCCGGGCGTGTATTCACGCGAGGCGATCGTCGACACAGTGTCGCTCTTATCCTTGTCTCCGCGCTTGCTCCGCGACGCGAGAGTAAGACCTGCGGGGATTTTCTTCTTCGATGGAGACGCAACACCACTGGTGATAGAAGATGATGATGATAGGATGGCTGTGGTACCACTGCTGCTGAAAATGCTCCGCTGGTCGTTTCCTGCAACGGGCTCAACAAACTCCCGCAACGCGTCGACCCACTCATCGCGCTCCTCGTCATTCTCAGCGCAAAGAATATGTCGCACAAATCCATTTGAATCTGCGCGCTTCCGTTCCAGTATTTGGAATGCATGTCTATACGCCTTATTGCTGCTGTCCAAACCGTCCATGTCGCCGGAATCCACGTCTTGTTTGGTAATCTCGGCCAAGTCCAGCTTGATACCCCCTAGATGTGCACCACCAGGACTATCAAAGTATTGAAGTTCAGGGCTATCCAAGATGAAATATCGCATCTTCCACCCACCGAAATTCTTGCCCCGTTTGGTAAGATACCCTTCCTTCTTGACATCGGCATCATTCATCCCCATCGGATCAATAATATCTGTCGACAGAAACTCACAGAATATAATTGCGGCTTTGCTGTGCAATGCTGGGATACTCGTCACCGTCGAGAAGTAATCCTCCAGCATCTTCTTTCGGGTATCCACCTTCGATGGCGCCAAACTGACAAACAGAGTTCGGTCGGGCAACTTCGGGATCGAAAAATCAAAGAGCTCGAGCCTCAGAGTACTATCCAGCGCGATGATGGCGTGCAGCGTCTTAGTAACTTTCCACCATTCCTTGGACGTTCCTCGATCGCGGATCGAGAGGATCACGACGGGGTCGTCTGTTTTATTCTTGGATGACTTGCTAAGGTTGCGCATCCGTGATGAGACCACACGGACAGCCATAGTCGGGAGGTTCTCCGCTGTGATGAGGGGGGTGCTAGATGCGGGTGATTGTAGCATGGGGACGTTATCGTAGTAGGTGCCCGCACTGGATGGAGGGAAGACTGCAGAACTGGGGATAATCGACGATCGAGCATTTTGGAAAGTGGCAGGTGATTGCGGTGGGAAGTATACTGGTGAATTGTAAGGTTCGGTCGACTTGTTCTCCTTCCCAGTTTCGGGGGTCGGAGAGGACGACGATCGAGACGCAGTCAGGAAATCCTCGTCCTCCAGGCCGCTAACCCCCAAACCGGTACTGCTTGGGCGTTTCGTAGTTGGGAAATAAGACTGAACACGCTTGGGAAACTCAGTTGGAATCAACTTCGTGAACGAAGTCCGCGACTCTTCGTCTTTATCTCGAGATAGCAGCGTATACGTTGGCGTTTGAAACTCCTTGGAGATTTGACGTCCGACGTCATCCTCGCTGTAATCTTCGACGTACTCTACTGAGGATGTCGAATTCCGCTCGTGTGTCGTCGCCCACTGAACGGCCTGCTCGTCTTGCAAAGTCGCGTCAAACGAAAAGGCGCTAGAAACAGGTCGCACGCTGCTTGTCACCGATTCCACATCAGACTTTATGCTTGGTGCTGGTTCAGAATCTTTATCGGCGAAAATAGGAAGAGTACCCGGGGGGGATAGATCAAGCTCATGTGAGTTCAAAGTTGGCGTCTTGATATCTTCAGAATCAATGACTATATTCCTATTATAAGACTGCGCGTGTGATAAAGTGAATTCATTGCCGTCGAAAGCATCACTGACTGACATGGTAAAGTCCATGCTTGGTATTTTATATGCAATCGGATTTGACGAGGTAGAAGTGGGAACCAAGGTCTCGTGATTAGGAAGTTCCGTAGAAGCAACATCGTGGTTAACAACTGAGACCTTAGCGGAGGCAATAGTATTCTGCAGTGCAGTGACAGAAGGAGCACTGACTAAGAGCTCCGGCTTGGACTCCTCAGGAGACTTCGAGGGTTCAGAAGCTAGATGGAGTTAAAGACCTGGTCACGAACTTGTAATGTGAGTTCAACTATCTACCTCCTTGCTTGACCGAATCGCCGTGAGATCTTAACGACTTTATCCCTTTCAAGCTTGCCAATTCGTGCTCTAAACTCCGAACACAGGCATGTAACTCGTCACGCTCGTCCATGTATGACTTGAGCTTGATTTTGTAATCATCGCATTCTATTGCACATTTGCCGACTTCTTTCTGCAGATCCGAAATTATGATCTGTTGCTGCTCAAGTCGATGCTGCAACTGCGCGTTCGTCTCCTTGAGAATAGTCATCTGCTCCTGAAGTTCACCCAGGGCCTGAGCTTCTATTGGGCTAATGCGCATCTGATATGCTGATTCAGCTGATGTCTTCGTATCTGAAGCAATTATAACACCGGAAACAGGGTCTATCATCTCTTTCCGTGCTGCCGGGGAAGCAACGTGGTCAGATCCGTGCGCAGGGGGGGTGTCGATGAGCGACGTGACGAGTTGGACAAAGCTTGACTATGCGAGCACCAGGAACTTCATGTACGGAATTAGAAACACAGGGAATGTAGCCTAGACAGATATGAAAGACTCTCTCTGGCGTGAGGCTTTAATGGCCGTGAATCTTGCAGGAAGGGTATTAATATACGACGCGCGAACAACACAAACGCGAGGCAGTCATGTTCCATGAAATTACGCGGAGCCCTGCGCTATCGAGAGCCCATACGTAACCGTACAGACACGACCAAACATCCACGTCATTCCAATGTTACCTTCAATTTCTTCAATTCGACTTTATACTTACATTTGCTGATTTTTACACAAAATATTTGATTGATCTCACTCTCTTAAAAGCACCAGCCTCCATATGAACCAACATGCCAACTCATGTAAATAAACCCGATATGCTTCTGACAATTCACAATTTCTCATTAGGAGGCTGTCGACTCAACTTTTGCTACATAAATACAAAAATATCCTATTGTACATTTAACGGCTACCGAAACCTTGGGGAGGTGCACCAGGCGCTCCGGGAGCACCGAATCCTGGAGGCGCACCTGGAGCTCCAAATCCTGGCGGTGGAGCACCGGGAGCACCAAATCCTGGTGGAGGGGCACCGGGTATAGCCCCGGGTGCGAAGCCTGGTGGAGCCGGGGGAGGGATGAAGCCGGGAGGAGGAGCGAATCCTGGAGGAGCGAATCCTGGAGGACCAGTTCCGGGTGTGCTGAATGAAGGTTGTGTCCTAATTGGTCCTGCAAGCGCAGCTAAAATTGAATCGTCAGCAGAAACCATGTGAATATCACCGACCTGAAGTTCAGCTTACGCGCAGCACCAAGTCCACCGACAGCACCAAGCCCTCGCCCAACAGCTCTTGCTATACCGCCACCAGAAGGAATCACCCCTAATCGTGTGTTCTCGTCATTTGGCGGCGGTGCGTCTACGCTCATCGATATAATGTTCTCGCCTCGCAGAATTACTAGTCCCAAAGTCCGCTTCTCTTCAACTGTATCCGCTGCAGACGCGGAGACACCGCCCTTCGCATTCTGCTTCTTTGCATTCGCTGATCGCTTCGTCAACCGGAATTCCTCGCAATCTGCCAAAACGACATTCATGTGCTGCAATAATGTTAGATCAGATACTGGAAAACCAGACTAACAGCTACCTTATCGAACGCCAGCATCTGTCCAGTGAGTTGTCGCGAATCTTCCAGCACGACGCGCATCCGGTAGTTCACCAGATCCCCCTAATTAATTAATTAGCTGATGGCTTTCCCTAACATGGCGTAGATCTATAATCAAAATAGACATACCAACTTCGCTCTCTTGGATGCCTAGATAAAACACGAACTAGTTAGTAGCACTTACCATACACGAATTCAACTAGTGGTTTTACCATTATGAGATGATCCTTCGATAAACTAATACCCTTTCAACAGAAGCAATGCCGGATTGCACAGGAGATATGTGATCAACACGCAGACTAATGTTAGTAGAGCTGTTCAAGGCGAATGGTGCGATGTACCATGTAGCTTATCCGTCACGATGTCTGTGACTTAAGCCGTGATGCAACATGCGGCCGTGCAGTGATGTTCTGTGGAATCATCGCACATTAGGGTTATGTGTTTGAAAGCCCTAACTCATACTTGAACAGCCCATCGTGTGTGACTGCTGTTTTGGTATTAAAGTTGGGAATATAGGCGCAGGACGGTACACCAGCTGAGTCTGAATATCGTAATCTTGATTTCGTGTTTCCATCAATAACGAGCCACATATATCCACAACTTATCAATAATGGTAAGTACGCTCAAATGAGATTGAATTATATTGAGCGGGATGTTTTACTAATAGTCTGCAGAGTGACAAGTCCTCCAACCCCATGCGAGAGCTCCGCATCGAGAAGCTCACTCTCAATATCTCGGTTGGTGAGTCCGGTGACAGACTTACCCGTGCCGCTAAGGTACTGGAGCAGCTCTCTGGTCAGACTCCTGTCTACTCGAAGGCCAGATATACTGTGCGGACTTTCGGTATCCGAAGAAACGAGAAGATTGCCGTTCACGTTACTGTCCGAGGACCTAAGGTTAGAAACAGTGGATTCAAGATGCGCAGAAAAATTAACGTGTATTGATGGCTATTATTAGGCTGAGGAGATTCTCGAGAGAGGACTGAAGGTCAAGGAGTACGAGCTCCGACGAAAGAACTTTTCCGAGACTGGCAACTTCGGTTTCGGTATCTCCGAGCACATTGATCTCGGCATCAAATACGATCCTTCCATTGGTAAGAGGAGCGACTGCAAATATGGAATAATCGGAGAATTCTAAGTGTCTTTAAAGGTATCTACGGTATGGACTTCTACGTTTGCGTTGCCCGTCCTGGCAGCCGGGTCGCTCGTCGTAAAAGGGCCTCTGCGAAGGTCGGCCACCAACATAAGATCACTCAGGAGGACAGCATCAATTGGTTCAAACAGAAATACGATGCAATTGTTATGGTATGTCTGATTTGGTCGTCGTGTCACGTATTGTGGGATAATGGTGCTAATTTTCTTTATTATAGTCTAAGTAAACAATTGGGTAGTGGGTGCAATTTATGGGGATCAAAAGAATTTCGGTTCATCGATTGTATTTGTGTAATATCAAGAGCATTTACTGCAAGCAAATTCTCAGAAAGAAGTTGTAGATGTCGATAATGGTCGACATATCTTTGTTTACGCGACGCATACCCTCTAGGGGATCCGCGCGGTGATACTTCATATTCACGGGAATCATGACAAAAACTATTCTGGCATTTTTGGCGGGATCTATCCTCGAAGGTCCTCAGCTATCTCGTATTCATGGGAATTTTCAATCTCGTCCCAGGAGATTTTCGGATTCATTCTCTTCTGCTGCATATGGCATCTTGCAGATTCTGGATTTTACTGAAGATTACCAGGATGTGGTGGTAGCAACTCGATTGCTGTTAAATCTCTCTGAGGTGGCAGCAGTCCTCAGGAGCGTTTCTCTCGTTATAGAGTATTCTCTCCTCGTATGGGCCACTCGGATTGAACAGCTTGCTTATAGGAAGCACCTCCTTTGTCCCTGAACTACTTAAAACTTAAATATAGAACGCTTGTTGTCGGCAATGGAGCAAACTGTTACCCTGTCTTATCTGATGCCGGCGCGGGGCCGAACAACTACCTTAGAAACACCACCAAAATCACAGTAATGCCCGTCGGGTTCAGCCAACCACAAACTTCATTCCCGGCCCACAGTACTTGGTTTTTCCGCGCATTTTCACCAGTCCCAGCTACTTTCGTCTCATTGCAACACTCTTTATCAACCTGCTTGGTACTAGAAAAGGATGCTGAGAACTACTCTTGCGAAGGTACGTTACGTATGCGTCAAAGCTGAAGTAACACGGTTTCGAGAATTGCCCGCTAACCGGCCAATTCTTACAGACTCTCTCCCGTTCTTCGATCCCCTTGGTTGGGGCCAGATCGGCCACCACGGTTGCGTCCGACATCTTCAAGCCTCTGAAGTACGGCGGAAAGTATACTGTTACTTTGATTCCTGGTGTGTATTTTATTTGCTCTTCAGCTCTGCAATTGAAGCCACAAAGTCCGGAAGTGTTCGGAGCAGCTGGGTATGGCTATCGGAATGGCAATGCTAGTTAAGAGATATCCTCGGAATGCTTTCGGTTGGTTAGAGCTTTGAACCTTCTGAGCATAGTCCCAGCAATCAGGTTAATTGGAGATGACCGTAATGTATTTCACGGTACGACACCGGATTCAACGCAAGATCTAGTCGTGGCACACGGTGGCATATGTGGGATTGCTGATTGGTGCATCCTCTCTCATGGGTGATATTTCAATATGCTTCCTTTCAGAGTGAACAATGTTGGCCTCGAGTTCAGGGTATCGTCGGTTGAAGCTGCTCATCAACTTGCAGCTGGTCGTGAGCCAAGGACGCTATATTCCAATGGACTTTGTTATTTTCTCAAGCAGACGAAAACTATAACTCCATACACTAACATATTCTAGGTGATGGTATCGGTGTAGAGGTGTCGGAGTCTGTCAAGACAATTTTTAAGGCCGACAATGTCCCTATCGAGTGGGAGCAGATTGATGTGACCGGGGTTGGCGCTTCCGAGGTGGGATTCCGTGAGAGCGTGCAGTCGCTCAAGAGAAATAAGGTCGGTCTGAAGGGTATCCTCTTCACCCCGGTCGAGCGAAGTGGCCACGCATCGTTCAATGTCGCGCTCCGACAGGAACTGGACATCTACGCCTCGCTCGTCCTTATCAAGAACATTCCCGGTGTCGAGACCCGCCACCAGGGCATCGACATGTGCCTCATCCGTGAGAACACTGAGGGTGAGTATTCTGGTCTCGAGCACCAGTCAGTCCCCGGTGTTGTCGAGTCGCTTAAGATCATCACCCGCCACAAATCTGAGAGAATCGCGCGGTTCGCATACGAGTTCGCGCTCAAGAACAACCGCAAGAAAGTAACCGTCGTCCACAAAGCTAACATCATGAAGCTTGCCGATGGTCTCTTCAGACGCACCGTCCAGGATATTGGCACTGAGTACCCCGGTGTCACCACTAACGATATGATCGTCGACAATGCCTCCATGCAGGCTGTCTCGTGGCCCCAGCAGTTCGATGTCCTCGTCTTGCCTAACCTGTACGGTTCGATCTTGTCGAACATCGGTGCTGGTCTTGTGGGTGGCCCAGGGCTCATCCCCGGTTGCAATATTGGTCGCGAAATCGCAGTGTTCGAACCTGGTTGCCGACATGTTGGTCTTGACATTAAGGGGCAGAACCAGGCCAACCCCACCGCTCTCCTGCTCTCGGGCTCCATGCTCCTGCGTCACCTTGGTCTTGACGACCATGCAGACCGTATCTCCAAAGCTGTCTACGCCGTCTTAGCAGAAGGCAAGGTCCGAACCCCGGATCTCAACGGCACTAACACCACCTCCGAAGTCACAAAGGCCATCCTTGATAAGATGGAAGTCCTTTACTAAAGGCGCGCAGTTAATGTTTGAGATGATATTATTCAACCAAGATTAGAGATTTGTATCCATTTATGCTAATGTACTACTAAATAATACGGCCCATCTGCATGTTCCCAAGGCTAACTGCATTAAGAATAATCCAAACACAAAAATTTTAAAATGCGATCAAAACTTCGGCTTTCGCTTGCGTCCAGTATACTGACTGTCCAATGCCACCAACTTTCCACGTTTTCGCATGAGCTCCTTCTTTCGTGTAATATATTCTTTCCTTGTCTCGCCGTTCTTGTTCTTCTTCGGTCGCGCCATCGTCGATCTGTCAATCTTAATGCCATCCATGTTGATGTCGCTGATATTCACGTTGCCTGCAGTCAGGATCAAATAATACTTCTTATTTTTTTTGCTCTCCTCGTCGTCTATAACTAGACCGCCTGAGAAACCCGAGATCTTTGCTGCTTTCAAAATGCTTTCAGTTTGCGAATCATCCCGCGGATAAAACTGGCATACCACCTTCCCTCCCCGTCGCAATGCAGAGTACATGCTGTCGAAAAACCGCGCCAACCGCTTTTGGGGATCCGAATTTGAAGTGTCCGCGTTGCAAAGCCACTGAATTGCACTGATACTGATCACGGCGTCGAAAGCGCCGGCACGAAACGGGATCCCGTTGCCCATGTCGGCGAGGAACAAGTCGCCTTGCACTTCGCGGTCGAGCGCCACCGCCAACATCGACGGTGAGATGTCCATCCCCACCCAGATATGGCCGCCTTCTTGATCAAGGATCTCACCTGACAAGCCCGAGCCGCAGCCGATGTCGAGAACGTGCTGGTGAGGCGGTAGAGATAGGAGATCAAGGGCGCGGAGGGTCATTGAGGCTTGAATGTGTTGGATTCTCGAAGAGGATGTGTACTTCTTCGACTCGATATCTGAATAGAAGATCTCCGGTGGTGCCGAAATTTCTGGTCGAGACATGATTTTTATGTATCTATGTAAATTTATTTGTGATACACCAAGACACAGTATGACAATGTGGTGGGCGTTCCAACTCTCGCTGTAGGAATCGGTTGTAAAAAGACAATTGGGAGTTTAGTTTTTAGTCAGTTGACGTTACCAACGATGAGATCTGAAAGATCACTCTGACGTCGCAACAAATCCCATCACATTTGGGACACATCTACGCGATGTTCTGCTAATCAAGCAATTCGAAATTGTTATGTCGAATAATCTACTTTTTCCCAAATACGTCATATGAGTTATGAGGTCTGGATTGGAAGAATTGACGGGCAAATATGGGACGAACGATTAAAAATTATAAAATCTAATAGACGCGTCATAACTCATGGACACTCCTTACAGTAACCCTCACAGCCTCTTATACGAAATATATGTTACCCTTGCCTCAGTCAAACAATCCTTCCGCTTCCACTTCTAGGATCATCGCCCCATCCAATCACTCTAGCCACCTCCGCGATTCCCTCCCGAACCTTACCAATCACAACCTTTGCCAATCCCTGTCCTTTCCGTAGAGTCGCAGAACCTGTGCCTTCTCCATTACCCGAATCTGACATTTCCATAGTACTGGGAAGAACGTTGTCGCCCGCACTTAAGCTCACAAAGAGAGCGAAGGGCACAAGCCACACGCAGATGCCGAAAAAGGATGACACTTCTGAGAATGACGGGAATACCGATGGAGGGACATACAGAGGTGAAGAACGGAGTGTAGGGGGAGGAATGGAGGGCTTGGAAAAATGCTGGAACCAGAAATAATGGTTCAATAGGACGAGGACTAGTTCAATGTCAGATCGCAATGCCAAACCAAACACACAATAATTGGGAACATACCACAACTGGCAATAAATACCTCGCTAGTCAACTGTATGAAGGGGAACTGTTTCAAATTCTGATAATAAACGACTTGAGTCCCGATTGAGAATAACGTGAGCCAGAATGGGAAATGGTCGAATATCAGGAGAACGACGTGGGTTCCGATTATTCCGTATATTAATTTCTCCAATAACCGCTTTGTAAACCGTGAATGTTCCTCGACCAGCTCAGATAGATAGTATAGTCCCGCAGCTAATAAAGTTAGGGATATTTAGTACACAACAAACGGAAATGAGAAGTGGGGAACGCACCTATCGCAAGTGTGAGGAATACGAACCCCACAATGATCCCTACGTAAGATAATAGCGCGAGGAACATCAAAAACTCTATTGTAAGTGCGTATTATTGTGAAATGCGTAGATCAGCCAACTTCGTTCAATTCTCACGAATCTCCACTCCTGTAGTAACGTAGCCCCTGGAATATGTATCGCCGACGATGGATGAGGAAATAGAGTACGTCGTTGCCGCTCAATATTAACTAGACCTTGCGTATGGTAATCTAAAGCATCAATTGAGTAGATTATTACAGCCACTCATGTACATGTATCGTTGCATTTCCTCAGATGAGACATGAGGATTTTACTAGTGACGATACAGACGCCGTTATGGTCGAGGTGCGGGTTGTTGCAGCAGAGATCCGCACATCAGGTGACGTGAAGTTGAGCTTAGGGTTATATCACACCACCCCCTAATCCTATACATGGTCAGATATCTTTCAGTCGGGGGCCATTTCTCTACTGTCTCTGGGTGCGCCCACAAATTTACCACGCGCCCGTCATTCTCGTTGATTTTTTTCGGAATCGCGCCTGATTAGTCGACTGAAGGTGGTAAAATGGATCAGTCGTCTACTTCGTACTCTTGGTTTGATCAAATGTTCGTTTATGCATGGTGTGCTTGCTCTAGACGTGTCATATTCATTTGTCTGTCAATTTTCACCGGTCGGACAGCAGGATAACTGACTTTACGCGGTTAGATCTAGCTCACTGAATATACGTGCAAATGGTTTCATTTTAATTGATAGCAAATCCGGAATGTGTCTGGACGGTAAGCGACCGGCTTCTCACAGATCATGTAGCGTCAGTGATCTCGCGAACGACAAGATGCTAATGGTTTCTATCTAGTCCGAGGAGTCGCGCAAAAAGGAGATACAGCAAGGCTGTGCATTGCGTCCAAAGAGGCACTCGACGAGTCGGGGAATGGTGCAGTTGAGTTTCACAATTTGTACGTTGTGTCTGGTAGCACTATGACCGCAAAACTGATCTTGATTTATAGCCGAATATTACTACGGAAAGAGCCCAATTGCTTGATAGGCTTGTACACAGAGATGCCACCACCCACTGAACTTGATCAAGTTCGCTCTTTAAATGTATAAAAGACATAGCAGAAGTTAGTGTGTACTGTATGATAGGCGGAGAGCGCGTGGAGTACTATGGATTCGTTCTTGGGTTGTAGCGTTGTATATAGAGCTGCGTGAATTTCATTTGTAGTTGATCATTGTAGTCTTCGATTCAATGAGTTGGCAATATTACAATCATCCTAGCCGATAGTTTAACCGATCTTATGTACCGTACAGCTGATAAATCTGCCGTTTAACATTATGCTTATTACATCGATTCACCAGGACTTAAATCTCGCAAATGGTAAGCTAAGTTTAATCATCATATCTCTTTAGGAAGGTCAGTATATTGGACATTCTGAAGTGCGTTGACAAGACGCACCTATACCAAGAGGTCGCGTAATGGCCGGTAAAGCCAGTAAACGCGAAAGGAAATGTCGAATAGGACCTCCGAAACGCCTTGTTAAGTCTCTTCGCCGTCTGGGCATTGTTTTGCGTCCTCTGTCCACGAACAGGAAGACTAGAATCCATATAGTAAGCCAAAAGTACATTGCAGTGCACAGGCACCCCCAATAACAATAAACTCTGCCAAATGCTCTTGAAAGATTACGTACCCCATGACGTGCCGCCTACCCGAGTAGCTACCAGTGGACCTTTTCAGAGCTATATTCCGGCGCACTATATCCCTCGCGTCATCTTCAATTGTGTATGTGGTCAATTCCTTCGACAACGCCATTAGCTGAGGCTCTGATAGTTGGTGGAATCTCATGTACGGATAGAATCCTAGTCTCGCGCATATCCGTTCCGCATTGCGTTTTCCAAGACCATAGAACTTCGTCGCTAGGGCTAGCTGTAGCAAATAGCATACGAATTAGCATAATATCCAGAATCAATAACAAAGTCTAATCATCCTTATCGAGACGAAAGACAATCGTTCAATAATTGCACTCACTCGTATGATGGCATTGCCTCTGAAATTTTTACTCTCGAACTTCACGACCATTTTAACATTAACAGCTATAAAATTGTCACTGAAATGCACTCTATAACTCTCTTGGCGCTCGTTTCTGTCTCCTCTTAAATGGCTTACAGATTTTATGTATGAAAAATCGTTGAGTGGGGGAAGTCGAGCTGGGTTTGTGGTTAATGGTGTAAGTACCAAAATTCAGAATCATTGAATACGCGAAATTAATTGACCGGAATTGAATTATGTGCGCCTTCTGCGCAGATGCGTGTACAGTTATAATTGACTAGGAACATTTCCGATACTTGATCCCCAATACTGTCGCAGTTAATCAACAAGTATGGGTGCTGAGTACGTTATGTAACTTGCTCACAGTACACCAATCGAACTCAGAATGACGCCATGACTGTCTATATTTTGGATACCAATTATCAATGTGATTGCTCACCTCAGTGTCCTATGATTTCCTGCCATTGTCTGTAGACACTGATCTGTTCTCTGGTTTTCAATGTCATCTTTCAGTTCACTGGACGTTGACTCTTGATTGTACTCGGCTCCAACGTGTATTTGCGTATCGTCCACTGCGAAAAGTAGGTTAGAGTATATGTTATCGCTCGCATTATCGATTCTACTACTCTGCTATACTCTCCGGTTCATGGCACTTAATGGAGCTATCGTCTGTTTACAAACCGTGCCGAGATCCAGTACTTATATCAATTAATGCAAAACCCATTGCCGGTTTATTAATGACTAGGTTCGACGGTTCGTATTCGTTGGAAGTTAATGATAAAGGGTGCGTGGAAGGATTCAGTAATGATGTCTAAAGTGTCGCAAACCGTCTGCGACCTGGTTATTCCGTGCTCTGGAAATCTTCTGAACAAGGCTCGCCAGTGGCACCAAGGTTTTATACTCAGCATCCCGGGAATTTGAGTCTGCCCCTGAGACTGCTGGTCTCATCAACACAGTTGCAGGTGACACGAGGCTGTAAAGGTCCTCGTACATTTAGTCGAAGTAGCTTCTGAGAATCCTAGTCTGGTCAAGCCGGCCGCAGGTATACGAGAGGTGACACCGAAACAGGCACATGTGCAGGTCTTATTACCGGAATAGTACCTCCCGCCATCTCGGCGTGACGGCTACTTCGAGACGAATGTGTAGGTTGAAGGTAAGAGTTTATCATTGCGACCATAGCTGTCGACCGAATTTGGGATACGCCAATGAGGATTGCCCATGTGGTTTACGACAGTGACTATTGCAGGACACACAGCTGCAGAACCTATCCCCAAAGGTGGTCCCGACACATCTTCTTGAGACTATTCATACAACTAATACAGCTAATTACTATTAGTTTTTGTTCTCATTCCGTTTTTAAATATCTTTCGCTCTTTTCTTTGCGGCGAAAGTTTTTTGTTCAAGGACTTCATTGGGATTTGACGTCAGAACCCATCTTATACTGACAACACGCTTCTCACATGCGGTTCAGACTATTATTTGCAATATGACGATAAACAAAACGGCCAACCGTCTAATATATTATGCGTGGGCTCTCTTCTAATTCTAAACCCAAAATCGTAACTATATTCCGGAATCGCACCCGACCGATGAATAACAGACAAATGTAATCCTATAATCAAAACCCATTTTCCCGATGTTCACAACTTTGCGGGGATACTAGAAATCGTTGCAGTCTCTGGATTAGGTCCGCGGAGCATATCAAGTTGCCTCATATTCACCTGTGTTCAGTTAGTTTGCAATTGTAATCGAAAATTATCGAACAGCGAATAAATCTTACGTATTGTGGGCCCAGCTGGTCAAGGCTCGTTACTCCGAGTAGTTTAATCGCAGTTTCTATCTCCTCTCGGAAGACTGTATGATGTTAGTTAACAATAGTATAACGGAAAATACATCCTTCTCACTCTGAATAGTTCTATAAACGCCCTCCTCGCCAAAGCCACCAGCCAAAGCAAACAATGCCGGCCGTCCAATACCGACCTGTTTAGCGCCCAAACACAACGCCTTAACCACATCCGTCCCGCGCCGAATTCCACCATCGACGTAAACTTCCAGCTTCTCGAAAACATCCGGAGCATACGTTCTAATCTCATGCAACACCAGTAGAGGCGGCGATGCTCCCTCGAGGGCTCTCCCGCCGTGGTTGGAGAGAATAATTCCATCGACTAAATTTCGCCCCGTCTTCTCATCTACCTGTTTCGTCGCCAGCACGGCGTCCTCCACAGTCTGCAGTCCTTTCAACACAATTTTGATGTCCCACGGCAATTGCGCACGCAGCCACCGCAAGTCACCCCACACCAAGTCCCCCGCTGTACCCTGGAATAGAGCACGCCCGACGCCGCCGCCAGTATCCTGCCCCCTCCCCGAATTGGCAGATACCGCCTCCTTATCCTCCGTCGGGCTGCGGCGTTTCCTAGCCTCTTCCCTACCCAGTCGCTCATCCATCTCACGTTTTCCAGGCGTCGGCGCATCAAGCGTCAGCACCACAACGCTACACCCCGCCGCCACCACGTCCCTCAGCTGCTTCTCGCTCCTCGCCCGCTCGTTTTGAACGTAGAGTTGGAACGCGAACGGCTGCTCCGGCGTTACACGAGCAGCGACTATATCCGGATACCGCATTGATGCGTTATTCGAAACCATCTGCATGATCCCCTGTCTCCCGCACGCACGAGCAATCGCCTTCTCCCCATCCGGGTGTGCGAGCCGGGCCAGCGCCGCGGGAGACACGAACAACGGGAGTGTCGTCTTAGTGCCAAGTATCGAGGAGGTCGTGCTCACCGTCGAGATGTCCCTGAAGATGCGCGGCCGGAAGAGAACGTACCGGAAGATATCATGGTTGTTGACTTTAGTGCGCATGTCGTCCGAAGCTGAAAAATAGTACGCCCAGGCTTTCTTTGAGAGGGTTTTCGAGGCGTGGAGTTCCACATCCTCGATGCTGAGCATGTCCTCCGGGGATTCGTCTGCGAGCTTGATGACATCATTCTCGGGTTCGGGAGAGGAGGAGATAATGGATGTTCCCAATGCTAGTTCTCCAAGTTTCGCGCTGGCTGGTAACGATTCCTCGAGGGTGCCTTCCGGGTGAATCGCGTCAAAATCCGAGGTCGCATCCCCACCGGCGAGGTTCAAGATCGAGCGACGCCCACCAGGGTGGCCAGGCAGGAATGCAGTGACATCGTAAACAACGTTGTGGATAACGACCCAGCATGAGTCCGCCTTGTTGTGTTGGGCTATTTCAGCGGGTGTGAACGTGCGCATTGTAATGCCTAAGATATTAGTGGCGAGGAAAGAGCTGTAAGTACTGTAAAAGACTCAAGATCATTGCACTTAAGGAAGGGAATAGAGCCCCGGACGACTAATTCGCGAGTTTGCAGACTCATCCGAAGCTTTTGGTGGGGACAGAAGCTTGGGGTGATGCGGGGTCAGTTCGGCTTTTTTTCCGGTACCGGTCGGCAGGATTTTAGCCGACTTTAGGCAGGAGACATTGCAAAGTAAAGCGAGAACTAAGGTGTCTGCTATGCCGGAAGTGGCTTAGTTGGCATTTTGTAGTGTACTACTCCTGAACTCGGTGCATTTTGCTTCGATTTAACAATTGTGATGAAGCAAAAATTCGATAGATTATTCTAACTGCATTTGTGCGGTACTCTCTCGTAGTTCATTATCGAGCAAGTAAAATAGAGAAACCAAACGAGCGTAAACTTCGAGAGTATTATGGCAGCACCATTAAGAGCAGCGCGTAAACGTAATCTTGGCGGACTGTCTCCAATTGAAAGCAAGAATACCCAGTGTAATCGTTACAAGGGAACTAGGCTTTTCAAGGAAGATCATGGGCAAACTGCACGAGTCGTAATATTACAAATACCGTCTATATAAGGACGGCCACTTCACATCAGACGAGGGATACTCCGCGTCAAGCTTTAGGTAGGTAGTGTCGCTTATGTTCGCTATAGTGGCCGCCTATAACGTGTATATTGGTCTGCCGAGACGGCCTAAGGACCATAAGAACCGCAGAAAAAGTGTCTACGACAAATTCAATACTTGAAAGGATCAGGTCAGACGCAGGGAATGAAGCATTTAGATTTCGGTCAGATGTTTCTGCAAATACGTGACACTTCCTCAAACCTGGAATTTAATTCGCTGAAGTGTTAGTACAGTGGTATTAAATACGCAGCGACATTATTAGTATAAATTCCAGAACTTCTCGTTTTGAAGTTGATTCATTAGTTCGGCTTGAGCAAGGGAACATGTACATTACCATGATAATGGTGCATCTTCAACTGAGAAGGTCCAAAAGTAAATAGTCGAAACAGTGAGCATTCAACGTCAGCGGGTCAATCGTATTTAAAGTCATAATAAAATATATGTACCGTACATACGCATGTATCGCAGTGGTGTACATATGAACTCGACATCCTTCCGAAATCCGTGCCATCGGCAATGTTGCGCTAATATCTCCAAAGTCCCCGTGCGTCGAGGATGTCAGGCGGATGGAGCATCCTTGCAGACCGTACTAGCTACAACTTGATTCCATCATCTTGCGGAATGTAGAGTAATCCGTTCACATATAACAATCTATCCAACACGACAGACTCTGCAAGAGCGACATATAATGGATGGCAGTTCATCCGGACTTCCGTTAGAATCTCCATGGGGATAGGGTCCTACTCCTACATGGCTAACAAATCCGTTGGCGAAAGGTCGGCGTCCGGTGTAAAAAGCTGGAGTCGTAGCAGCGATGGTCATAGGTGCCGCGATTCCGAAGCATGAGGGAGGGAGAGAGGTAAAATGACCTTGATTTTGGTCCAACTGCAATAGAGACGCCGCTGTCATTCCTTCCCCAAAGTTGAGCCTTTATCCATCGCAGGTTCTTCCCCCTCGGACGCCCCCCACATCCCCTCCCTTTCCCCTAGGCCCAGGGAAAACTTTAGGGTGCCGCTAATGGAGGGGCTTAGGGACATGCAAGTACAATTCTCGTTCCTTCATCAACGGTGAGGTACATGAAAATACATCTGCAGACACACACATTTAGACAGACCAAATGGCCAGCCATCCAGAGCGGGCGTCCCGGGAGAAAAGAATGATGTGAAACTACACATTTCCTCCTTTGGATCAGGTTCGAGGTAAACTATACCTATCAACGTGATTATTCTCGACACAGCTACCGATTCAGTCATCATCATACCGTCAGTACTAAGATGGTATGGCCAAAACAGATAATGTGTTCGGAGGACAAAAGTCCCACAGAGCACCTGAATACAGTTAGACAATGAAACCAAAAATATGCTGCTAGGCGTCTGAACCAATCATCCTGCAGTGTATGCATACATAATACAGTAAACGATGTCGTTGGAAAACACTAGCTTTTCAGCTAAGTATAGAATAACTACAATATCGCAAAGTTTCAAAAATCTATGAGTACTCTACTGAACATGAATCTATTGGCCTCGCATAGATTCTAAAGGCAGACCACTTCAAGGAGATATGTTTATAACTTGTTTTTTTAATAGTACGATAGATAGTACATAGTACGTAGTAGCTTTATACAAAAAAAACCAAAGCTCCTCCTCTCCAAGTACATCAGAAAAAGGAGAACGTCAAATTTCAATATAGAACATGTAAGAAACTCTCAATGCCCGAATTCCCTATTCTTTCTCTAATATAATATAAACACACTCTCAGCCAAAGTATTAATAAAGCCCAACATAGAAGTATAAAAGTCTCCCAAACAAAGAATTAAAGTAATTAAAATAAAATGCAACACGATGAACACCCTCCACTCATATCGCCTCTATACCATTTATGTATAACCAACTTTTCCTTTCGCACCATCACGCGCTTACAGGACGAGGGCAATACCGCCAGCGACGACAGCGCCGAGAACACCAGCGCCAAGTACGTTGTTGTGCGAGGCAGCACCGGTGGTCTCAGTGGCAGTGGGTGAAACAGAGGTAGGGACAGAGGTGTTGGTGGAATTTGTGGAGTTGCTAAAACATCCCAGTTAATGAAACTGAATGCAACAAGTTGGAGGTTGCAACACTTACAAGGCCGAGGCGGAAGCGACAAGCGCAAGAGCGGCAAGGACAAACTTGAACTGCATTTCGATTATAGATTGAAAAGTGTTGTTACGGTAGGTATAATAGACGTAGCGACGATAGCTTCTGTAATAGCCCGAAGATGAGTGAGAGAGAAGAAAGATAAAAAGAGAGAAATGGCCACCAGGAAGCGGCGCAGAGATATATACGGGGCACGGGAGGCGCTCAGCGGTGAGTGGGACTCCAGCGGAAGGCTGAGCTGAGCCGTGAGCGGCGGAAGAGATCTTCTTGCTTCTACGGAGGCGTGTGGGTACCGACCAGATAAACGTACCTCGCGCATATGAACACGCGCTGTTCGCCGCCAGGGGTACCAATGGCACTGCCGTACTGACGAGTATTTTTAGAAATAAGCAGGTAACGGCAGGTCATAACTTTCTTTCGGTGCCGACGCGCGGCCCTCAGGCAGGATGTGGCGGTGCTTTTCCCGTAACGCCTTACTCGATTGGAGTGATCTCATTTCAGTTTACCCCCTTCCCTTTCCGGCGGTGATCGCCATTTTGTGCGAGTGAATCTCGATCACCATCGATTCCACGCACCAGGGGTTGCCCCGAGGGTTCGTTTGCGATTTCCTTTCATGGACGAGCTGTTCGCAACACGTGCGGAATAATGAATAGCAGCAGGATTCTGGCGTCGCTTAGCAATCGCGCCCAAGGAAGGGCTGCTGGGTTGCTTCGAAGGCGTTGTGTGTTACATGGGAACCGACTTTTTGCCACTGAGAAGCTGAAGGGATGGCGACACACAACACGCGTAAGTGAGAGCAATTACGAATATATTTTCGATGCGCTTCACACAAAACAAGACAGATTCATGCGAGCAACCGATGGTGGGACAAAGCAATGAGGAGATTATTTTGGGGTGATGACCCTTGCACTAAACATGAATCGTACAGGCTGTTTAGTGCCGGGTCGATGTAACGTAAACAGACCATATTCTTGTAACACAAGGGCCTATGCGTATTCAAGTAGCAATCATCAATTTGATTACAGCATAAATCACATCCTCGTCGTCGAAATGCTTCAAGTCCATTCTTATACAAGTAGCTGACCAGCCTCCAACTTCATGGGACCACATCTGTCCGCCGGCGCATCTGTACAAATCTTATCCGAAAATAAATAGGTCAACAACTGCCGCGAAAGGATATATATATGGTTCTTCGTCCCTGTTGTTCTGCTCTCATCTGTGCTTCCTTGGATCATCGCCCATACGCAGCACGAATCGTGTTCCGGTCATAGTCGTCCGATAACCATAAGGGTAAGGGCTTCCTTAAGTTCGGTGGGTGATGTGGCTGAGGATTTCTTCGCCACCCCTCGGCCATCAGATTCGCTTTATTTGTGCATACAGTCTAATACCGAAATGGCCTAGCGTACCGTGTGGTTGTCAAGGTTTGAGTGATACTGGTGGTTGAAGGCAAGAAAGATTTTCGTTTGTTTCCTTTGTTGACCAGAGCCGCCAACCAGAAATCCCAAGGCCCAAGCCAGCCAAGATTAGAAGCTCGAAGTAACAAGTAATTGGACTCGCAATAAAGAAGAGACCAGAAGGGACACGCCGGAGAGCTTTTGGTGGCCTATCATGTTTCCAGGCTTAGAAATGTGTTTAGTGACGAGAGCACGCGGGGAAGCGTGCGGGGATTGTTGAAGCTGAACATTGGGTCTTCGACGATTGGTGAATATGCTGCTCGTCCCGTTGCAGCGTCCTTCTTTTATTTATTCTCTTCCAATCCTTCGGGGCCCTGGCCCTCTTTCATAATAATTCGGCAAAATTTAGATTCTCACGCGAGCAGGACATATAATTTTTCGAACTCGATTTGGCGTGGCCTCTGCGTGCACCTTGGTTCGCGATGAAATTGCGCTAACGTGTGCGGCAAGATTCACTTGTGTTCCCTGCATGCATGCATGATGCACGGATCCTTTTTGTTAATCGATCCAGTTACAATAAAAATTTTCTATCCCCCCGCAAATAAGGCTGTCAAAATGCATGGCTAATGCCGAGAGCGATTTTAGGAAGGTGGCTGTATGACTACAGCAGGTTGGGTTCATAGACTGGAAAGGAGTAATATAACAATATTCTTTTCACGAATCCAGAGCTGGCCCGGGATGCCATCACGAACGAACCGTAAATTTCGAACGTGGTTCCAGTAAACGATAAGCTCTGGCACTGTTTCAACATGTGGAACGTCTTGTATCAATGCACCGTTTTATTGCTTGGAAATATTAAAGAAAACGGAGACTAGGAGTTGTTGACTCATCTTCGAAAACTTGTACAAGTCCGATTTCCTTCAACCCTGTGCGGAATTCGAGATTTGGGAATATGTTTTGCGTTACTACATGCCACCATCACATTAAATATGAGAGCGTTCCACACCTACACTGAAGTTCGTTAAACATCCATCCATCCATCTTACGCGATCTCATGGAGAATAAGTTCTACGCTAAGTTTTGGACTAGGCAAAGAAAAATCTAGCAACAGGCTAGCGCGACGCTAACTCGTCGTTTTCGTCGTTATCTTTTCGCTGATTGGATAAGATGGTGAGCTTATCGAACTTTCATCGCCAGCCCGAGGCGCAAGATAGGTTGTTTCGAACCCCCACCACCACCGCTTCCCCCCCCCCCCACAGGGGCAGGCTAAAAACAGCTGAGGTCCCAACAAACGCTTGTTTGCTGCCAAAATTTGAAGTTTGGTTTGACCAAATTTGGCCCCTAACTAAACCCGTAGCAATTCACATTTTGATTGCAGCGAGCGCCTGCCAGACGGGGTCGGTAGCTGCGAAGACGACCAAGATATTGTGTACTGGCGTCTTCAGTATCGGTCCGGGTTGAACTCTATCTGCAAGGATACCCAACAGAAAACTTTTGCAAATAATGTCTCTGAGGCAAATATACATGGGCCGAACGGGACAGAAGAAGGGCAAACGAGTCAGGCATTTATATGCCATATATTTATGTAATTTAATGTTTTTATGCAAGGTTCAAATGTAAATTCCCACTCAGTGCGCGAAATTCGAAACCAAACCCAAATTTTGCGCCAGTTTGCGTTTACCGAGTTTATTTGCAACTTCTGTGCCATGGAGTCGAAGGATAACTATATTTTGAGGCCGACACGCACCGGGACCGCCGTATTTAGGAGAGCTTGAAATAATTTTGACTCTACGGATGAGACGAGATGGATGATCGGTCCGGCACGAAGAATTTTCGATTGTTTCGTCTTCAAAAGCATCAGATGTCGACTATCCTGTTTTCTGATAGTCGCCTCTCAGAAATTATTGCGTACGGTCGGCTAAAAGGCGCGGAGGACTTTGCTTGTCGGTAAAAATTCCGGTCACCTGAGTCTTCGGAGTTCTAAGTCTAGGGTTTTATGACTAATAGGATTGGGTATGCGGTTTTCATGCTTTCATGACGCAGCCAGCAAATTTTCAACACTGCCTGTCTGGATATGGGAAGGTAAACAAGAAACTCTGTCCTCGCTCACTCCACTTGTGTATTAGCTCGTCATGTGGAAGAAGAACTCGCGTGGCGGAGCGCTCGCTATACCACATGCCATGCGAGTTGGATCCCCCACCAGGGCCGACATCTCAAAGTCTGACTATTTTTGGCAACCGATCCGTATTGCAAAGGCTCAATGACGGCACTGTGGCTTGAACTGGGACAGTGGTCGAAGCGTGTAACTCTACCTGCTGTACACATATTACTCGCGCGTCTGAAACCTTTCCATTAAGAAATTGGTCCCCACCATACCGCTTCTGCTGCTAATGTCCAGAGTCATAACTTCAAGAAATTTATCCGTCCAGGGGGTGGCTCGATTAATTATATCCCTGCATAAATTCGTTCCCCGCGTGCCGGCCACGTCCACTCAGGCCTTGGCGATCGACCGTCTTCTGCTGCTTACGCTGTAATTTCCTGGAACCAGGGAGGACGCTAAGCTAGAAGTTTCTTTTTCTATTCGTTTTGGGATTGCGACGCGGAGAAGAGGCCGGCGGATGACTAGGTGAACTTAGTATGAAGAGGCGGAGTTATTGGGGTCACTCGGTTGCTCTTTACAGACGAAATTGATCTAAGTATATACAAAGTATGTCGCACACGTGTAGCCGGTCACACGTAAACTTCGGTGGAAATTCCCTATGTGCGTCATCAGGCATCACGGTTGATGCAAAACGCGACGCGTTTCATGTCGATTTAAGAAATATGATCACCACCTCGCTCTGCGGCAATGTAGTGGCGGTGATTGAGGCGGGCCAGTCGAGGATCGGTAAGACACTCCCTTGCATATTGCGCCTCACGCACGGATGCTTGGGTTGCTGGGCCACAGGCCGCCGTCGATCCCTTGAACAATAGCCGAAGACAGATTAGAACAGTTAAAGGGTAACGTATCAGATGCCGTGTAGCATAAATTCAGGCGAACGGTGGATGTCTCAGGAAGAGCGATATAGTAGTGTGCGAAAATATGTGCTGCAAGAATGATTCACCTACGCCTCCAGCGGCCGTCAAGTCTATTTCGAAAAGGTCAAGGAATCTGGATGGGGAACTATAATTATAGGCATAAGCCCATCTGGGCCAAAAGCCCATAGATTTTGCTAGTTAACCTTGATTTCGTACGGCAGCTTGTCCAGCCACCACCGTTACCGTTCCCACAACGATTTTGCCATTGCAGCAGTACTCTCCGAAACAGCAAGTTGCTATACACATCATGCTTATTGAATAGGTGGAATGGCATAACTTGCCACCAGCACGGTTCGAGGAGCATCTCAAGACTGCTATTCCGTCCTCGAAGGAAACCAATTACGATATTCGTAGTCTCAAGGATATCCTATGATGTGGCGTCAGGCTTTCAATGTGCCTTGCCAGCGTTGTGTTTGTCTCTTCTTGATAATCAATACTGCAATTTATCTATTCATCATCGTTTTCGTAGGGCTAGCGCATCAAACGGGCGTAGGCGAGGGTGCCTGCAAGTGGCTGCATGGCTGCTGTGTGTCTCCGTCATGGGGCTAGGGCAGTGGGTCTTGAGTTGCGGTTCAAGCACTCGCACGGCAAGCTCTAGGCCAATTTCCGTGATTTTTCGAGTGGTTTCTTCTGTGACCCTTTTTCTTTGGTGGTTCAAGTGCTTAATTTCCAAATATTCTTCGCTCTTGCGCCTGGCTCTCGCATTACAATGCTTTTTGTGGATTTACTTGTCTTTCAGCTGGGCTTTTAATGCATACACTTCCATACTAACCAAAGAATCTACGACCTCTGGTCACGGTTTCTGGGATTATGCCTGGAATTGCTTGACGAACTCGGCCACGCCGTCCCCAATGACACCGTTGGGCTCGCTGGCTGCGCGGAGCCGGGCGGGGGGGCGAACAACTGCGCGACGGCTTTCGCTCGCGCATCTCGGTATTCAGTGTCGATGACCGAAAGGATGGAGATGACGTCCCCGAGGTTGAAGTTCCTGTACCGGAAATCTTTCTGAAACTCGCCGCCTGTGACATAGATATCGCGGACGGCAGCGCTGTCGGAGATAGAGACTAAGTTTGGTGCAGCCCGGAGCACCTTTGTGCTGTACTTTTTATGGTAGTGGCGGAGTACGCGGCCCTCTATCCCAGATAGCATATGGTGTACATGAAAAGGGAGCTGGCCCGGTCCAGCAACGGGCCGGGCACGTGGCTTAGAGGATGGAAGCACAGGCGGCACGGCACGGGTATTAAAAGTACCGCGAGGGCGCGTACTGCCGCGGCGGTTGCATTGTCTCGCAGAATCGGTTTCGGCTTGCTTTAGGGGTGGAAATTCAGATCGTTTAGCCCTGGTTTTGGCCCTTTGAAAAGCAAGAATCTGCAGAACTCGAAAGCTTCCAAATTTCTGTGATGTCTACTGGAGTCACTGGTGCACATGTTCGCCAAGTTATGCGGTATCCCGAAATCGGCCGCATGCGTATGGTATGTTTACTCAGGCCCACCACCAGTACTCGGACTTTTGATTCCCCGACGCGGCAAGCTTGGTTTCCAAACTCTCGGGGATTCATGGACCAAAAGAGAAAGTTCAACTGAAATTGGCAGGATATGATGGCACTAAATACGTCACAAATTAAGGGTGAAGGTAGCTGCACGTTGCCTCCTCATTCCTCACTTTGATCGCATCACGACTGCAGGAGAGAGACCCTAGCTGCCTCCCCGCATCACCTATCGCTGTGTACGTTGTTGCAGACGTCTCCGAAGACCTCCATGCTATGAGCGTACTGATCTTGCACCTGCTTGACTCTCGCAGCCAGGTCTCTACCTAGGGGCAGGAACCTCTCGTCTTCGTGTCCGGCTCCGACACCCTCCCCCATCACGACCTCATAGATCGCCTTGACGGCCTTCTCCTTATCACCGTCAGGGACGAACTTCCCGCTGGCTATATAGTCGATGGTCGTATCAGCAACAGAGCCTTTGTAGTCTTCTGGCATGGGAGTCTTGCCGACGGTGACGTCGTTGACCGTGTTCGTGTTGAAGGTTCCGAGCGAGACGATCAAGACACGGACGTTGTACTCGGCTACTTCCTTTGCCAGAATCTTGGACATGCCTGGCCGTTTTCAGCTTCAAAAGCTCTCCTGGTTGGGAAACAAATACTCACCATCGAGCGAAGCCTTGGCTGGGGCATAAGCACCCATACTCTCCCTCCCTTCCAGTCCCGCCCCACTGCTCATATTCACCACGATGCCGAACCTTCGCTTGCGCATATGTGGCACCGCCGCCCTGATCAACCTGAAAGGCCCGAAGTACATCGACCGTAAATAGAGAACCCCGCATTGTTGACCAGGACGTCGACTTGTTGGCCTGACGCCTCGAGGTCCTCAATGACCTGCGCGCAGTTGGGGTCGTCCACGTCCAGCTTGAGCCACTTCCCGCCTCTGCTCTCGACCTCAGCGACGAGCTCAGGGGTGCGGGAAGGGTTGCGCGAAGTTGCGATCACGGTATGCCCGTGTGACTGGACTGCGCGGGTAAGGGTGAGACCGAAGCCCGAGGAGCAGCCTGTGATGAGCCATGTAAGCGGCCTCTTAGGCATAGTAAATGTCATAGACATGTTGGTTGTTCTGAATTTCAGGGGCTCGTTTCAGGCCAGCTTTACTGGATTGTCCTTCGTGCTGAGCAAGTGAATATGTGCAAATGCCTCGGTGAACCAAGATCCGACTCGATCTGACATGATTTATAGGGCTAGACGAGATTTATGAAGGCGTTCAGCACCTCAACCCTGACGGTGCTATGTGGACTTCCGACAGGGTTAACTTGGAGTTACCCTTAAATCCGATTTGTGTGAGGTGGGGTTCGCGATGGCCAACAGCTTGTCGAAGGTGCAAAAACGTACGACACTGGTGCCCCTGAATTTAGCGGGGCTAGAAAGCTTCCGGGTCAAACGCGAGGCAATAATACCTGCTGGTTCTTTGGTAAAGAGAGCACGTGCGAGTATGATGTATAATTAATTCTGCAGCGAGACCGGCAGTTTACTCAAACCAGATCAAGCGTAACGATGTTTCTAACTGATATTTATAGCACGGTTCAGGATATTATTGACCTGAATTCTCAAAGGTACTTGTTCACGGATTATATTACAATTACAATTACAGCGAATGTGCAAAGTGCTACAGAAGGTGATAGAATACACCCTGTCCCTCGCAAAGAAAGGGAAGTATTCGATAGAGACTTGAAACTGATCCGCTTCATAACGTTAATCTCGCATGGTTTGGTGTGGGGCTGAAACCAAATTGGTAGAGTCGGTTTGACTCATAATATGGCAGAGTACTGGCTTTAGTTTAAATTCGGCGGCGCGAATGTTGACTATTAGCATGAGCATCCGTCGACTGGCATTGTAGCAATTACCTGCTGAAGGAAATACAGCTAATACTTGCTAAGTGACGGGCCCCGGAGCAATTGGCGCCAACTTCTCAAGAACATACCCCGCGTTCAATCGGAGGTAATAGGGGAAGTTTGTAGTGCGTACAACCAACCATACACTTCCGGGACAGGCATAACAATTGACCTGCAATTAGATGCCCTAGTGGCACTCCCCAACTTCCGAACACAATTATTTTTCTTGCAAAAACCTTAAACCTACAACTTGGCAGATTGCTAAACCCCCACACGTCGCGAGTGAGTACGAGACCATGAGCAGAGCTACCGCGCAATAGTGCTAGCATCTAAGGAACCTCATGGACGATATGCCCGGTCGCTAGGTGATATTGATTTGATTTGGTTAGGACATTGGACAGTTTGGCCACGTGTTTGTTTTGAAATGGCTTTGTTCTGGGTGTTCGCGGGTTCGCGTGTTCGCGTGTGCTGTTTGTAGAGCACAATATGTACTTTCGACGCGATTTTACTCTGTAAATCATAGTATTGTCGCTTTTCGCTTATTGTAAGAATATTATTTTTGTAGTGCTGTAATATAAATTCTGATAAACAGGAGATCAACGTAATTTTGGCTCTATGATATTACGACTCTGACAGGTCGGGCTCACCATTTTTTCTTACTAGCTAATCTATCGATTTGAGCACGCGCTCAGCATCAAATTTCACCATGCTTCCATATCCAAGTCTGGGTCAATGACCCACACTTTTTTTTTCAATCAAAGCCGCCGAGCATCAGTGTTCTGTCTGAACTTCATCTTGCAAAGGGACATGAAGACGTTGATTGCAGGGGTCGCAGAACCCTAAACCAAATTTATCGTCGTGTGGTCGTCACAACTCACACGCGTTTGCATAATAGCACTTGCTCATACGCACTTACGCTGTCCCTCGACGGCTGCAATCCGCAGCGTTCCACCCTAATTACAGTGCATCATCATAACATCCATTACCGAAATCCGCATTTCGATTCGTCCTCAATTGGTATGTGTTGAACTTGATTGATTGTCACTGCCATTGTTAGAAGAGGCTATGATATCTGACTCCATGTTTCAGAATTAGATCGTGCGCATATCTATCTAAAATGTCGCAGGCACTGCCTATACAGTTCCAGGAGCATCTCCAGCTCGCGGCGATTGGCATCCCGCAGGCCGCCATCGGATTCAATTCGTGCACACTTGAGAGCGATCACTACATATGGTATGCACGTCTCTCTCTGAATCGTTGTTTTGATGAGTGCTAATATCTCCGGCAGCATCCGTGAGACGAACGACACCGGTGCGCAGGTTGTCATCATAGACCTCCTCAATGGGAACAACACCGTCAGGCGCAACATTTCGGCCGACTCCGCGATCATGAATCCATCCGCCAACATTATCGCGCTGCGGGCTCAGGGCCGTACGCTTCAGATCTTCAACCTTGATGCCAAGCAGAAACTGAAGTCGTGCGTGATGGACGAAGACGTCGTGTTCTGGACGTGGGTTACGGATAAGACGCTGGGCCTGGTGACTGAAACGGCGATATTTCACTGGGATATCTTTGATGCGGCTCAGGCGTTACCGGTTAGAATTACGGAACGTCATCAATCGCTTGTGGTAAGCGTGCCGTGATGTTTATGAGATGACCGTCGTTGACATTCTAGAACTCGCAAATCATCAACTACCGTCTCGATAGTGACGGGAAATGGTCCGTGCTCATTGGCATCTCGCAGAAGGATGGCCGCGTTGTCGGCAACATGCAGCTCTACTCCATTGATAGGAAGCAATCGCAGGCGATCGAAGGCCATGCCGCTACGTTCGCCCGTCTCAGAATGGAAGGTGCTCCCGACGACACGAAGCTTTTCTCGTTTGCGACCCGCACGGCTACGGGCGCCAAACTGCATATCGTTGAGATTGATGCGCAGGCGAACCTTCCAAAGTACACCAAGAAGGCAGTCGATATTTTCTTCCCCGCAGAGGCGACGAACGACTTTCCGGTTGCACTCCAGGTATCCGAAAAATACTCCGTACTTTTCCTCGTCACAAAGTACGGATTTATCCATCTGTACGACCTAGACTCCGGCGTGTGCATCTATATGAACCGAATCTCATCCGAGACTGTGTTCACTACGTCTACTCACACTGCGTCGTCGGGAATTTTGGCCATCAATCGCAAGGGTCAGGTCCTTTCTGTGGCGGTTGACGAAAGGACGATTATCCCATATATCCGTGACAACCTGTCCAACGTTTCCCTCGCCGTTTCTCTCGCTTCACGGGCTGGGCTGAGTGGCGCCGACGATCTTTACTCTCAGCAGTTCTCGCAGCTGATCCAGTCAGGGCAGTACGGTGAGGCCGCGCGCGTTGCTGCCACTTCGCCTCGCGGTATTCTGCGCACGCCTCAAACGATTGAGCAGTTCAAGCATCTTCCAGCAATCCCCGGTCAGCCGTCGCCGATCCTGCAGTATTTCGGCACCCTTCTCGACAAGGGTACCCTCAACCGTCATGAGTCACTCGAGCTCGCACGCCCGGTCCTTCAGCAGAATAAGAAGCCTTTGCTCGAGAAGTGGCTCAAGGAGAACAAGCTCGAGTGCTCGGAAGAACTAGGCGACATTGTTCGCGCACATGACATTACTCTTGCACTGAGTGTCTATTTGCGAGCCAACGTGCCGACCAAGGTTGTGGCATGCTTCGCTGAAACTGGTCAATTCGAAAAAATCCTTCCGTACTGCACCAAGGTCGAATACACGCCCGACTTTGCTATCCTCCTCCAGAACATTGTTCGTATCAACCCTGAAAAGGGTGCCGAGTTCGCGACACAGCTCGCGAACCACGAAGGTCGTGCGCTCGTGGACATCAGCAAAGTTGTGGACATATTTTTGTCGCAGAGCATGATCCAGCAGGCGACCGCGTTCTTGCTCGACGCGTTGA
This sequence comes from Lipomyces lipofer, assembly GCA_003705915.2. Classification (NCBI taxonomy): domain Eukaryota; kingdom Fungi; phylum Ascomycota; class Lipomycetes; order Lipomycetales; family Lipomycetaceae; genus Lipomyces; species Lipomyces lipofer. The sequence continues at coordinate 22,244 of PPJX02000075.1, read as the reverse complement.
AGAGCAACTCGCCTGAGCAAGGCGCTCTGCAGACAAGGTTACTCGAGATCAACTTGATGAGTGCGCCGCAAGTTGCGGATGCGATTTTGGGCAACGACATGTTCAGTCACTACGATAAGAAGCGCATAGGCGCTCTCTGTGAGAAGGCGGGTCTGTTCCAGCGGGCACTCGAGCACTACGATGACATTGCTGACATCAAGCGCGTGATTGTCCACACGAAGGTACTCAACCCCGACTGGCTCATTGGATATTTCGGCAGCAAACTCTCTGTAGAGCAGTCGCTTGATTGTCTTCGCGAGATGCTCCGCGTCAATATTCGACAGAACCTGCAGGTGGTGATCCAGATTGCCATAAAGTACTCTGATCTACTCGGTGCGCAGCGTGTTATCTCACTGTTTGAGGAGTTCAAGTCGTTCGAGGGTCTCTACTACTACCTTCAGAGTACGGTCAATATCACACAGGATCCCGACGTTGTTCTCAAGTATATTCAATCAGCGTGCCAGATCGGGCAGTTCACAGAGGTCGAGCGGATCTGCCGCGACAACATAGTGTATAACCCTGAGAAAGTCAAAAATTTCCTTAAGGAGGTCAAGCTTGCAGATCAGCTTCCGCTCATCATCGTTTGCGACCGGTTCAACTTCATCCACGACCTCGTGCTGTACCTTTACCAGAACCAGCAGTTCAAGTTCATTGAGACATATGTCCAGATGGTTAATCCATCTCGAACACCTGCTGTTATAGGCGGCCTAATCGATGTTGACTGCGACGAGTCCATCATCAAGAATCTGCTCATGTCTGTCGTTGGCCAGGTTCCTATCGATGAGCTTGTTGCGGAGATCGAGAAGCGCAACCGCCTCAAACTTATCCTGCCATTTCTTGAGGCAACTATGCAGACTGGTACTCAGGACCCGGAGCTTTTCAATGCTCTTGCTAAGATCTACATTGACAGCAACAACAACCCCGAGAAGTTTTTGCGCGAGAACAATCTGTACAACTCGCTGGTGGTCGGCAAGTACTGCGAGAAGCGGGATCCTTATCTCGCTTTTATCGCTTATGAAAAGGGCCAGAACGACCTCGAGCTCATTCGCATCACCAACGATAACTCAATGTTCAAGCACCAGGCTCGATACCTTGTCGCGCGTGCGGACGAGGACCTTTGGAGTGCCGTGCTGGACGAGAGCAATATTCACAGACGCCAGTTAATCGACCAGGTTGTTGCCACTGCGCTGCCTGAGTCGAGCTCACCGGATGATGTGTCCGTGACGGTGAAGTCGTTCATGACCGCGGACCTACCTACGGAGCTCATTGAACTTCTTGAGAAGATCATCTTGGAGCCTTCGGCGTTCAATGACAATAAGAACCTTCAGAATCTGCTCATGCTCACTGCCATCAAGGCCGACAAGGGCAAGGTTATGGACTACATTAACAGATTGAATGAGTATGATGCTGCCGATATCGCTCAGATTGCGATTGACAGTGGGCTGTTTGAAGAGGCGCTCGAGATCTTCAAGAAACAGAAGAGTCATACCGAGGCGATTACTGTGCTCGTCGACCATATCATGTCTCTCGATAGAGCGGAGACGTATGCCGAGAAGGTTGACCAACCGGACGTTTGGAGCTTGCTCGGAAAGGCACAGCTCAATGGACTCCGAATCAATGACGCCATAGAATCGTACATCCGCGCGAACGACCCCACAAACTACGAGGAGGTTATTGAAATCGCGTCACATGCTGGCAAGGACGAGGAACTTGTCAAGTTCCTGCAACTCGCGCGCAAGACCATACGTGAGCCGGTCGTGGACTCGCAGCTGCTTCTTTCATATGCGCGGATTGGCAAGTTGCCCGAGTTCGAGCAGCTGCTCGCGGGACCAAATGTCGCCGATGTCGAGTCCGTTGGCGACAAATTGTTCGCGGAGGAGAATTACGATGCGGCCAAAGTTCTGTATAGATCCGTTTCGAACTGGGCCAAACTTGCGTCGACTCTCGTCTACATAGGAGATTATCAGGCTGCAGTCGACTCTGCGCGCAAGGCAGGTAGTATCAAGGTGTGGAAGCAGGTCAATGAGGCGTGTATCACGAAGAAGGAGTTCCGCTTGGCGCAGATTTGCGGCTTGAACCTGATTGTTCATGCGGAAGAGCTGCAGGATCTTGTTCGGACGTATGAAGTCAAGGGCTATTTCAATGAGCTCATTGCGCTACTTGAGCAGGGTCTCGGACTGGAGCGCGCACATATGGGCATGTTCACGGAGCTGGCGATCCTGTATTCCAAATACCATCCAGAGCGCATGATGGAGCACCTCAAGCTCTTTTGGTCGCGTATTAACATCCCGAAGGCGATCCGCGCGTGTGACGACGCCCATCTATGGCCCGAGCTTGTCTTTCTCTACTGCCATTACGATGAGTGGGACAACGCCGCACTTGCGATCATGGAGCACGCTGCTGATGCTTTCGAGCACTCGGCGTTCAAGGACATCGTCATCAAGGTCGCTAACCTCGAGATCTACTACCGCGCCATCAACTTCTACCTCGCAGAACAGCCTCAGCTCATCATTGACCTTCTCACGGCGCTCACTCCGCGCATTGACGTCACACGTGTCGTGCGCATGTTTCAGAAATCCGATAATCTCCCGCTTATCAAGCCGTTCCTCGCTGCTGTCCAGTCACAGAATGTTGCTGCTGTTAACTCTGCCTACCACGAACTCCTCATTGAGGAAGAGGATTACAAGTCGCTGCGTGACTCGGTCGATAACTTCGACAACTTTGAGCCCCTCGATCTCGCAAAGCGGCTCGAGGAGCATGATCTCATCTTCTTCCGACAGATTGCGGCTCGTATCTACAGAAGCAGCAAGCGGTGGGCGCAGTCGATTGAGTTGTCAAAGACGGACAAATTGTACAAGGACGCTATCGAGACTGCTGCTGCGAGCGGAAAAGCCGAGGTCACCGAAGAACTGCTGCGGTATTTCGTTGATGTCGGGAATAAGGAGTGTTACGCTGCGATGCTGTACACTTGCTACGAGCTCATTCCGGAGGATGTTGTCTCAGAGTTGTCATGGAGACATGGATTGAACGATTTCACCATGGTAGGTTCTTCTTGGCGACCGTATATGTGAAGTCATGGTTGCTAACGATGTATAGCCATATCTGATCAACAAGAAACGCGAGGCGGAAACCAAATTGAAATCGCTTGAGGCGTATATTGAGGAACAGAAGAAGGCGCATAGCGACCATGCTGCGGTAGATTCAGCACCGATTTTGGGGGGTGGGTTGATGGGATCGAGATTGTTGCTCACACAGGGTATGTAAATGGGAGTAGACGATGAGGGAGTAAGAGCGTGTGCGAAATGGTGAAAGCGGTGGTGTGCTGAAAAGGAAGGTTAGTGCACAATTTGTCATCCTATATAAGTATATAAGAGTATGTTTGAGTCACTATTATTTGTTTTTGCCGCGACGTATTAGAGAGTTGCATGTGAAACGATACACGCGATCATGCTACCGTTCGAATTAAGCTGCTATGAGGTATGCTTGCAGTACTGTACAGAATTTTAAGTCATGTTTGCTTAGTTAGCTTTCACGTGAACAAAACCATCCCCAACTTTTACCACCAAAATCAACCGCAAACCCGGATAGCTTAAGCTGATATATGAGCGGAATTAGTAGACTATGATGCAAGGTTGTTATAGGTTAAGAAAATGTGGAACTGCATCCGCCAGTATAGCATGCTCTGCTGGTTGGGCGGTGCCAACAGTTCGCCCTGTCATTCATTCGGTGTAAAGAAGCATCCCCGACAATCTTGACGCACAAGTCAAGGTATTTTTGTCCAAACGCGATTCTTGGGCTATCCCAAAAACTGTGGAAATATCTGCCTCTTGCCGAAATGGGCGGGGTTAATGCTCCGTGAGCGGAGCAGTCAATGAATTGAGTCTTCCGCAAGATCGCAATCAGACGTAAGATTTCGGTGGAGGGGGGGAGATTGAGATACTAACTAGGCCTTATTTCAGTCAAATTGAGTATGCATGAACGTCGTACTGTATGTATATACATTGCTGCCGTGTATATCTGACATCGCAACCTTAGACACATGGGGTTAGGTGTATCTACCCAACCACCAAATTTGAAAATTCATTGCATCGTTTACGATATTTCTCAATCTACATCTCGATCAGTTCACAGTTGCAATGTTGCCAAGAACACTTCCCCGAAGGGCCTTCACCCAACGCATCTTTCCTTTCTTTCGGACACTTCCCACCCGGTCAAAAATCCGACAGATCCATCTCACCTTCCCTCTACACGGCAACAAACTGATGAACAACGCAACTGCTATCGAGCCCTCTAAAGGCGGTCCTATCCAAGATTTCGATCTCCTCCAGGACCTGCCCCGCCCACCCATGGCCATTGACCAGCTTATATCATCCGGCTTCCTCCTCTCCGATGGTTCCTTTTTTGACTGCCGCGACAACACACTCGGCTGCGCGATCGTCGACGGGGTGGTTTTGGAGTGGCGGTTTGAGGAGTACTGCTCCGGATTGGATACAGGGCTGGTAGAGATTGATGAGCAAGGGTTGGGAATACTGGGGGTACTGTATCCAAGGCCAGAGTTATTGTTAGTGGGGCTGGGAGGGAAGTCGAGGATTTTGGGGGAGAAGACGAAGTCGGCTTTGATGAGAATGGGATATAAAGTTGAGGTTACGGATACGGTAGGTGGACGAGAGCTGTCTATTGAATTTTGTTAACCTAGTGTAGGTAAACGCGGCGAGTAATTTCGAGTTGTTGGCTACGGAACGACCTAGACAGGTTATTGCATTGTTGTTGCCGCCAAGTATATAGGAATATATGCGTAAGTCATCCGGTAGCATGTGTGATCCTGTAGCAGGGAGTGTATATTTACGGTCTGTAATATTGTAACATACAATCGGGAATTTCTCCTGTAAATTACATATATGCAACTACATAAGAGTACATATCTGCCTATCAATTATGTCATCAGTTATTCGAAGAAAATTAGAAAAGAAAAACCAGAAAGGTAAACTCGCTTGGTCCTCCTATTATACCATAATCTATGCGTACGACGAGTGGAGTTCGTAGATCATGCGCTCTTGATCTTCAGCGGTCGCACTTGAACTATTATATCGCTAACCTGATGATAAATGACTATACCTTGAAACTTAAACAGAAATAACGTCAGTTTGACTTCGCCCCTCTTGTGACCCCACAAATGGGCTGCAGGGTATGTCGGCGTATATGTCGCTATTGGTTATTTCACGACATAATAATCATCCTTCTCCACTTTGAGGACAGTGCCCTCTGATCACGCGAAGAAGACAACATAATGTAATTGGCTCGTCTCATCACGATCCGGAAGAATGGACATTCATAGATCTACTAGCCAACTATTTGACAGGCACTCAGTAACGTTCACATACCCGTGCCCATTGCCAACAGCAAAGTGTCTCCTACCAAAATTGATGTAGCCACCAACAGTGAAGCGTTCTTCCATTGACATTCACTGCTTAATAGCATCGGCGCAGGCCGATCCATTATTTCAGCGCCATACGTACATACAATGAAGGGTAGGAGTCAATTGTTTGCGCTCGAAAACATCTACAGGAGGCTCTGGAGCGTGTGGACACATCGAGAACGTCTCCGTCGCGTTCTGAAAGACTCCGCTGAATGCGTGGCACTAGTGATCGACATATTCTTCAAATGACAATGTCATTCTCTTTTCAAAAAATATTCTACAAATTTAAAGACTATGCGTAGGAGAATCGCCACGCCACATGGTCTTAGAGGCTGACCAGGTTGTTGGGCCATCTGGGGCCATGTCTAAAAGAAGCATTGGCGCAGCATCAAATTGGGCGTGTAGGAATAACTGACAACAATCACTCATTATCTTCTTCTTACATACATGAGGCATATTACATTAGACGGATACAAAGGGTAGTCAAATACATACATTAGAAAGAATATACATACATCCTTGAATGGCATAACAAAACAGTGAATACGCTACCGCTTAATGGAGAAAGGTTGTTGGTACGACTGACAGTTTAAGCTGCGAAAAAAAACAAAACTCTACTAAGCCATAAATCCAACCGCAGTAAGTTAAATATAACCCAATCGTTTTTATAAATCTTTAGCGGACTTGCAATGCATTAAACAAACTGGACCGCGAATAGCTCGAATACCATCGCCCTCAAGTGTTGGCGAAGCTGAATCCTTGACCGCCGGTCGCGAAAGCTGGGTCCTGACCTCCGAAACCGAAAGTGTCGCCAGAAGCCTGTGGGCCAAGACCAGTGTCCTCGGCGACATCCTCCTCGGAGAAGTACTTGTCGATGATGTTGTACGCCTTCATGTAGATATCTTCATTGGCATTGTTCTGGGTGTTGTGTATTTTCTCCATTCCACCAGCCTCTTCGATGTAAATGGCATAGGTATTCGTCGCAGCGCCAGTCTGCTCCTTGTCCTGCTCGCCGACCTTCAAGATGTTCTCGAGGCCATCGAGAGCAACCTGGATGATCTTGTTATCCATGCAAGTTAGAAGATCGCATAATGGCTTGATGCATCCCTGCGCCACGAGATATCGGATCTGATCAGGCTTGGCCAAGCCACCGGAAGTCGCGTTGGAGATCGCCCAGCACGCCTCTTTTCGAGTCTTGAAGTCAGCATTCGCTAATAGATTGATCAATGGAGGAATAAGGTTGCCGTCAATGACTGCCTGTATCTGAGCAGAGTTGCCGGCAGTTATATTTGAGATTGTCCAGCAGGCCTCCTTTCTGATTCCCTCCTTTGGTGAAGAAAGAAGAGAAAGAAGTGCAGTGAGCGCGCCACAGTTGATGATAACCTGAGTCTGCACATCATCACCGGTTACTATGTTACCAACAGATCGGAGAGCGGGAGTCTGAACGGATGTATTGGGGTGCCTAAAGATATAAAAAATTAATGAATCTGCCAAAAGTCGATTGTGACGAGAACTCACAACAAAAGCTCCACTAGTCGTCTTGGTATTCCAGCCTCGATAACGGCCTGAATCTTGTCGTTTGAGCCATCAGATAGGTATGAAATTGCCCAGCAAGCGTCTATCAAAACCTCGTCATCGAGGGAATAGATCAATCTGGCTAGGACGGGAAGAGCGCCAGAGATCTAATGTATGGTTAGGATGCGCACAGAGAAGAGACTGAAATCGAAGACCACATACTAAGTTCCAATCAGGTTGGGGGTTCTTTCCACGACAGAAATTGCTCAGGGTCCACGTTGCGTTTCGCAGCATGCTCAACTTTCTCGAGTCATTGAGAAGCGCAAGTAACGGTCTGAGAGCGCCAGCCTGGAGGACAACATCCCGGCACGTTGGTGAGTCACCGGCAATATTTCCCAGTGCCCAGACGGCCTGCTCTCTTACATCGGCCTCGGACGAGCTCAAAAGCTCCACGAAAATAGGTATGGCACCGGCATCGATGACAACGCGAGTCTGTGCAGACGAACCCGAGGCAATATTGGTAAGTGCCCAGGCGGCTTCAAATTGAACGAGAGAATGCGGGGACTTCAAGAACTCGACGAATCTTGTGACGACTCCACATTCGATAACTTTCTCAATTGGTGGGTTGCGTTCCTTCGACAAAAGCTTTCGGAATTTGGTAGTAGCTTGAATCTGAGCCTCGATAGAATCCGAAAAAACACCTTGAATCATCTCCGGGAGTTCTTCATTGAGCTGAAGACATAGTTAGCATGCAAGCGGAATCACATGCGATGAGTGATTAGCCCGACAAATTTTGAAATTTATACAGGAGCCAACCGTCGCAACAACAAAAATATTAGTGTTACCTGTGCTTCGGCGCTGTTCTCATCTTCACTCTCACTTTGGAAGTATTCGACGGTACTAGCAGGCGGTAGATTCAAGTTCCTGCGCTTCGCAAGGGACTCCTCGCGCTTGGCCTTTCTGATCTCGACCTGGGCCTCCTCACGACGGCGACGGAGCTCATCAGCACGGAAATGACCCTTATTCTTGAAGTTTGTGCGGCGATGCTCTGGAATGAAGCGAGTCGTTGTATCTGCGTCCATTATGATTGATATCAATAGAAGCTCGACCAGGGTACGAAGAAAATAAGGACAGAATAGGAGTCAGGCGGAAGAAAGCCTTGAAGAAAGTCGTGTTTGTTTTGCATGTCTGGCCCGTTGCGCTCACAGACGTTGTGACTATGGCATGAGTCTCGTGCAAACTCTTATATATGCCATATCAGCTACGTTCTTGGGGGCATGCGCAAAGCTTTGCAAACTATGCCACATGGGGATTAGCTCCAAAGGCATTGATGCGAACAAGTTGCGACAGCCTCTCGAACTAAAATGGACCCTCGTCCAAACATAGCGCGTGATCACGTGACTATTGTCATGATCCCTAGCACGGCACTGCCGACGCCATTACAATTATATTTTGTGTTTCTGTCTCAGATGTTAATAGTTCGAAGTCTGAAGCAATCTGTACACCACTGGTTTATCTTCGATGTTTACGGGAGCTAGTCTCGTCTACCGATAGGCGCAATGAGATCTGTCATTGGAGTGTCCAAAATCAACGACGCTGCCGGTTCATTGTTTTAACTCGTTCTGGTTGTAGTTATCAACTAAACAGGCCGCGAATGATACGAAGTGTAGCTATTGAAAATCTATTATATGAGACTAAGTTATTTTGTGCACTCGTCCGAGAGCTTCGGCTTTTCGTTTTTCCAGTTCTCAAATTCGATTGCTAGATGATCCTTCAGTTTCTTGAATTGATTCCCAAAATTCTTGCCGCACCGCCAACACTCAAGTTCGCAATTCAGCATCTGCTCGCCGAGCTTCGTACCGCGCCGTACACGTTCGTCGTTATCGGCTGACATCGTAGCGAGCTCGTCAAAGGGAACGAAAAAAGCCGTGTTAAACGAGTTGTAGTGCTTCTTATTCTTTATTTTTTCCGAAAAGTTATCGACAGAGATGATATGAATGTGTAAGTTTGACATTGACGGGCATAAATGAACGCCGACTTTGATATCATCCAGATCAAACTTTCGACCATGAAGTTCCTGAAGCTGGCTCATTGCGTATTGTCGGCATTCGTTAATCACCTCTCGCATCTCATCGTAGAACAGTTGGGTTCCCTCAAGTGTGCTGACATGGGGACCCAGGGCTTGGAATGGGTGCAGCCGTGTCCTGGCTTCATTGCGAGGTAGGACAAGGTAATGAACTGTAGCCTTGGGAAACTTGTCGAAGAGCAGAGTATATGAATCTGTATACTTGATTACTTCTCCATCAGTGATGTATTTCTCTGGGTGTTTCGCGTACATATTTAGTGCGTCGCGAAACGATAAATACGACGTTGGTTTTGGGTCCGTTGATTTGGGCTGATTCGAGGCCTTGGGTCGCTTCGCGGCCATTAACACGCTAACTAAGCCAATAATAGTTCATGTTAGCATAATAGCACATTCAGATGGTAGCATAATACGCATACAAGCGTCTCTTTTGCTGCTTGGATTCATATCAGAATGGTTTGTCTGCTTTCATCCAAGTTGCAACGCTACCTCGCAGAGTTAGGCATTGTCTATTGGTGTACGTTGTACGTCATACCAGTCCGTATACTTTTTGTATAAGGTTTGTGTGCGGCCATCAGCTCCACCAACCGACTGGAGAGTATTAAATGCACTCCTGTACTCCACCACCCACCCACACGGGAACGAAATCAACCCACATGGCACGGCTACGGCGGAAATATCCTCCAAAGAATGCGCTTCCGCAGGCGTTATGTCACTCATCAACGGCTGTAAGTGCCGGTCCTATAAACACGATCGAATTCCACAACTCGACTTCGCCAACCTCCTCATTGCTACAGCCGCTACTTTCAACTACGTCCTCATCCAGCTCTCTATCAGCCGAAAGTGTGACCGTTAGGCCCTCCAGTAGGGAGTCGTTTGGTGTGACATCTATCTCTTGTTCTTCAATGGACGTCGCCCAGAACGGAAATCAGTTGAGCGGGAGTAGAGATAGCAGTTGGCGGTCTCTGATCGGAAATTCGCTACTTAGAAGGAACGAATCGGTTGAGTGGCGAATGAGGCCTGTTGACTCGAGCAGGAAGACAATTGTCATACCAAGTGTGAGTTCTATGTTCTCCTGAAAATAGCGGTCGAACGATAATACTAAGTCGCGGGACAGCTTATCGCAGAAGCTCCGTCTGTTGATTCTGTACTCTCATCGAGTCGAAATAGTTCTGTACGTCTAGACGTTTTATAACAGGTGTTATGTGTGAAACTGATATCTATTTAGACATATTCGTCGTCATACTTCGACCTACCCGCTTCGAATTCATCAATTATTTCTGACAAATCCACTACTTGTGCATCATCCAACAAGACTGCCTATCCCCGAAAGATTCACCGCCGTAGTGTGAGCTGTTTACTTGGTCTCGGCTACTCATCAACGTCTACAGCCCTTTCAGCATTCACTAACAGGGCTACCAATCGACACGGATTATAGTCACGTACCAATTAGGTCTGTTATGTTGAACACATAATTAAATGTTATGGCAAAAAGTCTGGACTTGGCATTCTTTGCTGTGGGAATTGATAAAGGCACTGAAATTATATCTGTTAACCTCAGTATTGTTCTATAATACAGTCTATATTCCACCTATGGGACCAGTTTATGCTATAGTCCTTCTTGTTCTATCAGTCGTTTGACAACCTGCACTATTTCGTGACCACTAACGTCTACATCCGGTGTTTCAATCTTCATTGCCAAAATTTGATCCAGTAGCACACGCATTCGACCCACGAGGACGCCAATGCGCGCCCAGCAACGAAGGCGTACCCAATTGCCAACTGTTACACCCCGGCCCAGTAAATCTGTTCCTATCGTACCACCGAACATTAGCAAGCCATACCCTCCAAATGGCGTGAGTTCTCTTATAAATATCTTGGATGTAGCCATCTTGTGGAAGAATGACATGAACTCCGCGCCACTGATGAAAGATTGTGCAGAAAACAGAGTTGAACTTGGGTGGATGAAAACACGGCCATCATCGCGCGTAAACAGCTTGATCGTCTTCGCTTCGGGATCCAATTCAACGGCTCCGGAACTGACAGCCATGTATTTCTTCTCAGGCAATTGGATACGAGCAACGGATGGATTCATTGATGCAGCGATGAGAGCGCGAAGGAGACTATACTGCGAATTGGTGTGTGATGACGGGTTCGTAATCTTGGTGGTCGCTATGAATCCAACTTCTTGCAGCGATGTGAGGTATTGATCGCGAGTAGATGCGATATCTTCCAATGTCTTGCTGGAAAGGTAATTCTCGTCGCACCAAAGTCGCACTGCTCGGTATGATGTTCCTTTGGCCTTGGATTCCCACTCCATAAAGGCGCGGGCATCACCGATGACATCACCCTGTCCTGCTGAAAAGGTGGATCGCACCCTAAATATTTAGCTGATGATATGCACAACGTAGATGAGGAAGCTTACTCTTTAGATGCATCCCTGTTCTCTGCAGACGACATGAACGGCGATCTAACAGTTAGTATCGCGGCAGTGATCACGGCTAGCTCCAAGCAGCCAAATATAGCTCCATAGATCAGTAGCTTCGCACATTTAAGATCTGCAGGTATTGTCGCTAAGTGCGTTCCGAGGGCGGTTAGCTCGTATGTGTCGTCATCTAGTGCCCCGACCTGCACAAGCACATTTCGGGCTGCCTCGACAGCCATGATATCAGGTGCATCTAGTGCTTCACCGAGGAACTTTCCGGCATCACCAACCTTCATAGATTTCACCATGAGATAAAGCTGCTCGAGTGGCGTCCGGCCAATTTCTGGGATTTGCCGAACCGGCATACGTGTCGATTCTGCCGCACGCGTGTATAGCTTATAGCATGTACCTTTCGAGACACGACCAGCTCTTCCTCGCCTCTGCTTCGCAGCGGCTTGCGACACCCATGTCTCTACCAACCGAGTCATATTCATCTGTGGATCGAAAACAGTTTCCTTGACTCTTCCTGTGTCGATGACTGCCACAACATCCGGTATAGTGATAGAAGTCTCTGCAACGTTCGTAGCGGCCACAACCTTCCGTTTGCCCTTTGGTGGCGTTAAGAATACCTTTCGCTGATCTGACGGAATGAGTGAAGCATGGAGGGGAAGGCAGTGAAACCTTGAGGATGATATTGTCGAAATACAGTGCGAAATCTCTGTAACACCAGGAAGAAAAATAAGAATAGCTCCCTCATTTGAATCAAGTGTTCTGTCGATGTGTGACACAATTGATGCCACGAAGTCGTAATTTATACGGTCTCCCAGAGCGGCAATTGACTTGCCAATAACTGAGTCTTCAAGCTGCTCAGTCGCGTCCTCCTCTGGTTTCTTCGGTTCCTTGTTTTCGTCATCGTCGACACCCCTCTTTTTCTTGTCGTTCTTGTCACTACGACCTACCGAGCCAATCGGCGGACGGAATCCTGTCAGTCGTAGTATCTCGTCGACATACAAGTCGTCCACTGGGAATGTCCGTCCCTCGATATTGACATGGCCCGCTCCGCCGAAGTAGTCTGAGAACATATTTGCGTCCACTGTGGCACTCATGAGAACAATCTTGATCTTTTTGTTTCTTGTAGTCAGTCGTTTGAGGATAATCAGAAGAAAGTCACTATCCAATGACCTCTCGTGGACCTCATCAATAAAGATATGACTGACGTTCGTCAACGCATTAGCCGGATCCATCTGCAACATGCGCAAGACAACACCAGTTGTTAAAAACCTGAGTTGAGTGCTCGAAGATACCTTGGACTCCCCTCTAATCACATATCCGACCTGCTCACCAAGTGCGCAACCACGCTCTTCCGCTACACGAGACGCGAGTCCCATGGCCGAAATCCTTCGAGGCTGACTACACAAAATATTGGCCGTTGCACCGGCACCCGACCTGATCAAATCATCCAAAACGAACTGGACTGACTGTGTTGACTTTCCAGATCCAGTCTCTCCAGTGATAAGAGTGACTTGTGAATTCTTGATAGTCGACACAATGATGTCTCGCTTATCCCATGCAGGCAACGACTTTCTGATGATATAAATTGACTTCAACTTCGGGTCTGAGAGTGCTGAATTAAGATTCGCAAGAAGCTGCTGAGAGTCCAGTTTGATCCCCAGAACCCGATTCGCGGATCGCTTCGAGGACCTGGTAGATCCCAAGTTCATGCTTGAAAAGATATTGCTCATAGTATCCCCCTCCCCACTGTATGATATGCCGTAGATAGCTCCGGATAGCGATTTCAACTTTACCGGATGTTTCACGATATCGCACAGATTATCTTGGACCCACTCGACAATGGAAAAACACATGGCTTCTCCAAGGAAGTTTTCCGCCGCATACTTTCCGGCATTGAGAACAGCAGATAGACGGATGTAAGATGGCAGGTTTCCACCCCTGTTGCTCTCAGTCGCGATTAGAGAGAGTGAGGGAATTCGACTATTAGGATATCCGGATGATTTGTGAAAACGCAGTGAGAGATTGTCTTTGTTATACACGTCTGAATTCGGCAACGAGAGCTTGATCTCAAAGAAGTGAGGCAAGGGATTCGAAAATCTGTCGCCATAGATGGCTGAGAGTGTCTCTAGCTCCTCGTTCCAAACTTCTTGGGTGCCTTGAGATTCAAGCAACACAAATTCTGCGTCTGGATTATGTAATGAGAATGTGAGTTTCTCGATAGCCTTACATTCATCCCCAGATTGCTCTTCTAGCGTCTCTCGCGAGAGTTCGATAGGATAACCGGCTTGTGCCAATCGTTTCGCCGCATATTCCAACTGTAGTGACCCGGTCAAAACAGTAATTCCTGGAGTATAGTTTTCAGGGAGAAATCTAGGCGGAAGGTCGTCTTCAGGGACATGAATCAGAAGCCATTCTATTACAAACTGTTAGTGACCATACTGCACTCGTCATAGAGTCGAGATAATATACCCAACGCAGCTTGTCGAGAAGACGTATATTGGGCAGCTTCATTAACATGTGATTCTCTAAACCCGAGTTCCATTAATTCCTGAATATGACAGTCCTCAAGAGCAATGCGATGCGCAGCAGAAGAGTTCTCCCAGACTTGATACTTGCGAATGCAAGTTTCTACCAATGCGCGAACCTCTCTCGACATGTCGATCACGGGGACCTTCTCCCATCCCTTTTTGACAGACGTCGGTTTCTTTGGAACCGGAGTGGCGCCAGACGCAATAGCGGCACGTTCCTCCTGCTTCTCTTGCCTCTTGCCCTGAGCAGCAGCCTTCGCCTCATTACGCTCCCTCTGCACCACGAATGGATCGGCGGCGTAGTCGTGAGCCTTGCCGTTCTTCACGTCCACTCTCCTGAGCTCTTCCAATCTGCGCCATAAACTTTTGTGTTCTCCGGGAAGTACGATTTGGAGATTCTTGTGGGAAGCAATTCTGTGTAAAGTATAAGTCGCCGCAAAATGCCGAGCTTCTAGAGCCGTTGAATGCGGTCCGAGCAAGTTTTCAGGTGGAGAGAATCGAACAGTTTCTATTTGGCTCGTTTTTGAGTTCCGTTGCCCAAGGACAGCCGTTGCTGTGAACCCGCCAGGAGAATGCCTCTAAACGTAAATGTTCGATCAGAACGATTCTTGTCGAAATCCAAATAAACGCACCATATCATAGGTGGATTTCTCCCATCCAGATTTCTGACAATGTTCATGTAGAAGAGTCGCAGGAAGCTTGCCCGTCCATGACGACGATGATGCGACTATCGATTTCGCTGTTGGTGTCTTCTGAAGCGGTAATGCTGCTTTATCGTCTGATACCGCATTCTTCGATTTGACTCCATTTCCTCGATTGCCGGACGAGATAATTCCTCGGGACGAAGGCTTTCGGTCACCCTTGGCCATATTGACCGGAGATATGCCTAAATTTCAAATGGCGAATGATGAGTGTGCTCGTGAACTTTTTGCCATGAATTTCACCGTCCCAACTCCCAAGGTCCCAAGGTCCCAACGGCCCAACCTCCCATTCATAGCGCTCTCAACCAAAGATTGCGAACTGCTACTGGAATTACGGAATCCAAAGATGGATATTCACACGCCTTCTATTCAGACGTCTGTTGCTAATGGTGTGCCTTGTGGTGACGTTTTATCATCGCTCTCGGCGGCGCGCCAACAGATCGAAGAAGAGATGAATGCTCTCGCGTCAGTTCTGGAATCGGTGAGTGCCGATCCGGATCCTACTTTCTGCAGTGTGTTTAAGACTAACATGAGTTTAAACCAGCACAATGTCGACATGAATACACCTCTGATCACACCTGATGGATTTCCTAGGGCGGATATTGACGTTGCGCAAAGTATGACAGTTGTGTCAAAATGTAGTGGAAATGCTGATTGATCTGATCTGTGCAGTTCGAATAACACGGACGCGAATTATACGGTTAAGAAACGACCTCAAGGATGTCATGGGCAAAATAGAGGCAGCACTATACGAACTTCACGCAAAGCAGCGGGAAACTGCTATCAATGGGGCTGCATCTAATGTTCCCGGAAGAAGAGATACCGGCAGTGGACCAAGAGGTGTGGCGTTTGCTATAGTCAATTCTGTGGTTCCAAATAGCCCTGCATCAGACGCTGTGTGTATATATAATAACAATAGGCAGAAATCATTCCCCAATTCGGCTAACGTATATGGTAGGGGCTCATCAAGGGTGATAGAATAGTTAGATTTGGGAATATTCATGCAGGAAACCACCAAAACCTTTCCCGCCTTTCTACTCTCGTCCAACAGAAAGAAGGGGTAGGTTCATTGTACTGGCTCTATTTATCAAAGACAGCTAGCTAATCATTTTCTTCGTCTTTAGTCGACTATAGAGATTACGTTGATTCGAGATATCGATGAAGCTAGGGCACAGGCAGAGATCACTAAAAGCCTGACCCCGCTCAGAGGATGGGGTGGTCGCGGAATGCTTGGATGTCATCTGCTTCCGCTGTGATTGTATACATATTAAATTTGTTCCAGAATTGAGCTTGGCCTTATATCCTCATTGTAATATATCATTCGGGTCGTTGGCGTCGCAAAGTATCGTACAATCAAGGTCTGACCTCGCAACTGAAGTCTCCTAGAACGGGTTGACTGATGTTTACTGGTTAATCTAATTCCTGACAAAATGCAATTTCCTGAAGACAGTAAATTAAAGCGATACGAGCTGCTGGAAGAGTTTGGTGATACGAGGAGCGAAGCCTATACATCATGAGGAGGTGGCCCGTGGGCAAGGGTACGGAGTGGCACCCACCTGTCGACTGTCGAAACGGCAAAACTGCTTCGACGAACGACTGAAGAGGTCCATCGACCAGAATCCCGGCCCGCACTTCTCGAATTGCAATTCTTCATCATGAAATTGTCTTCCGTTGTCCTTTACCTCGCCGGAACGGCTCTCTCGTCGGCATTCGCAGTTGGTGCTCAGGAGATCCCTAACATCCCCGAAGATGCACTGGCTCCGACTCAGTTCCTGCTTGAGTCTAAGTTCCTTGAGACTGATTCATATCCTCCCACAATCTATAATATGAAAAAGACTCATGTCGAGATTAAATTGACGAACGAGGAGAGTGAGGATTGCATTGTGCAGATTGCTGGTGGTGCTCTGTTTGAAATTGGAGGAGAAAATGCTATCGAAAACGTGAGTGGTTACATATTTCCTATAATCCTTTGGGGTGGTCCTTAGATTATTAGAGCCCTGCAATAAAATGGTTTATTGACCTCATGATCATGTATAGATCACCGCTGTCAGAGTTGGATCTGTGACAATCGCGCCCCACACATCGGAGACTGTACCGTACAGTTTCGTCCTCGACCGGGAACCAAAGAACTACCATCTTCGGCTAGGTCTACTCATTGAATACGTATGAGACTCATGATGAAGTTGCTGAAGTCGTGGACTAATTGACCTAATGTTATGTAGGATGGTCAACTTTTACAGTATCTGGGATACAACTCCACTATTGTCCTGGAGGATCCTCCTCTCTCGTTCTTTGATCCTCAGATGTGAGGATGGCTTGTCATTTTGCTTGCTTCTGACTTTATCTAACAAGGCTCATTTAGATTGTTCCTGTACATACTCTTAGCTGGTGTCTTCGGAGCTGCTGGGTATTATGTTTACAGCACCTACCTGAAGTCATACGTTGCTCCTAAAAAGGCGAAGAAACGCACTACCAAGACGGCTTCTTCTGCTAGCCCGACTCCCTCTGCTGAGAGTACTGGTGTTGATACCTCCAAGAGCTATGACGAGAGCTGGATTCCTGAGCACCATCTCAGATCGAAGAGCCCGAAACCAAAGGTTGCCAAGAAGGCCAAGAAAGCTACCAAGTGAAAGGAAACTAGCATAGTGCGCTGAAGTTTTATTTGGGAAAAGTTATTGCGGATGTGCTCTATAAGAGATACTGTAATAATATTGAGTGGAATAATGAGTTGCGTGAACTGTACGTTCGGAAGAGGTGTCATGAATTAGGTTTTCTCTTTTTTGACGTAAAAATTCGATTGTATTTTAAATATTATTACTATTCGTCCATTTTTAACATTCATGCGTCATTTGCACTCGTTCACTGAATCAGTTCATGAGTATAAATGCCAATTATAAACTTCTAATTTGCCGATGAGCTCCTACTCAAGACACGGAGATTATGCAAGTAGTATACAAAAATTGTAAATATATGTACAAGTCATCAAAATACATGTACAAATCATCACTCCTATGAGTCTGAGGCATCGCTATCGTTGTCATTCTCAAGCAACAAGTCAATATTCGGAGTCACCACAAGCTTTTGCTGCACCTGCCCCAGCAGCGTGGATCTTCGCTGCTTCTGATCAATCACCACCACGTCTTGTAAAAAATTGGTGTTGGCCCCTTTTGAGACCTCCATTTCGACTCCTCCCCATCGTACGCTAAGCTTACCCGATTTGTGCAAATACAGATGACCTACAAGTCCTTCCTGTGCATCTTCTGACAACATCGGCTTCCTATCATCAGAAGGGCCCTTACCCTTTTCAATCTTCGGTCCAGCTTCCTTCTGAACAGGGTCCTCTTTCTTCACCATGCTGGAGAGTGGCTCGTTCTTTATCTGTCGAGACGGCTCAAACTTAGGAAGTATCGGGGCGAACTGGAAGAAGAATAATTTCTGCTCAACTTCGGACGGTTCGACTGACGGCAACAGATTCGTGCTTTCTTCGTCCTCGAGTATGTGCTGCGTAGATATCAAGGTCATAAACCGGCTGCCATAGGAACAAAAAATAAAAGTACTCACCACCGCAGCATCATCCATAATCTCCTCACCCGAATCAGCAGGAACTGTCTCAACCCTAATAGGAAAATATCGCGCGTTGACACCCTCGATCTTGGTTATCTTCGAAATATCGATCTTGTCCATTTGAAGTCCTTCAACGCCATCGTCTTCGCTAAGATCATTGGGGTCGGGATACTGGCCACTATCGCCGATCGTCGGAGATCCCAACATCGACGAACCGGTCTGAATCTTGAGACTGCCATCTGATTGAACACTGGTTCCGGGCAGTGATGGCTGAGCTAATCTTTCAATCGCCTGTGGTCGACTTTTCCGAGGGTCTAAACTCACAATATTAGAGACATAACATATATGCACACCCGCAAGTCAACGAATCGTACCACCAAATTGCGGATTAGCGAAAGGTCCTGCTGCTTTAGATGATACTGGCTCAAAACGACCGCCTCCTCGGCTGCTTCCCTGACTTCGGCCACGTCCTCGCCCACCCCCAAGTCCTTGTCTGCTCGATCTAATTGACGTAGATGGCTCTTCAGCTTTCACGACCTAAACAACGTCAGTTTACAGCAGCAAAATTTGTTGAATCATGGTAGATATACGCACTGGTGCTGCAGCATCTCGCTCTCTAGAATCAGAAGTTAGACCAATAAGCATATAAATAGACACCAGAGCAAAGCTCACTCTTTCGTTCGTCTAGCGACTAGCTTCGGCTTAAACTTGAGACCGCCTGCTGCTCCAGCAGAAGGAGCGCGTGGACCAGGAAAGGCTGAACCCGGATGACGAGGACCTACAGACAGAGAATCTAGTCTTGACTCGGGAATACTGATAGGAGTCTCAGAGGATCCTGATCCTGTTCGTGCCGGAGGCTGCTTTGGTGGCATCATGGCCTGTCGTCACAGCTAATTCGGGGTCTGCGTTTTAAGATGCAGCTGTTCTAAACGCGAATTGGGAGGTTGACAATAACGTGTTCCAGCAAGACAAAAGACAAAATTCGTTGACGAGTTAATTACCAGCCAGCTTGACGTCTGTGCTTCTAGCCTGACAGGTACGAAATGTGCAGCGATTGGTATATAATTCTAGAACCTCAATTAGTCTGGTTGTCCAGCCGTCGCGTGGCATGCACGTCTCAGTCAAGTTCTGCGAAACAGATTACCGAGGCAGACTGACGTTTGGTCACAGAGATCGACGATATTGGGAGCGATTCAGGTAGTAATACAATTTAATTAGAAAATGGAAAATTGCTGATAAGGCATTCACAGGTAGCAACTAGTGTGCCGGTCCGGCCTTTGTTACCAAATCAGACAGGTCTTTAAATGCAGCAGATGCCCAATTTCCCGAGGGGGTTTGGCTTCCCACCGCCAGCTCCCCATGCCCAGGCATATCCAGGTGGGATGCCAGATCCCTCTTTATTTGCAACTATTACCGACACTTCTCATCCAGTGCCAGTGCCAATTGTTCTCGGAAATTTTCCCTTCGTGCCTGGTGGGCCTTTGCCACTTGGGGCCAATTGTGGTCAGACTGACTTGGCTAGTCAGAATGCAAATGTGACATGCACCACCTCATTTTCGGACTCAATTAAGTCCTCGGCGAACGAGAAAGGTTTACAGATGCCTAATGCCCCATCAGGCGTGGGTGGTCCTTCCAGAACTACTCCTTTCTCCAGCGCATTAGGCCAACCGACCTTCTTGTCATCGCTACCAAATCAAACTATGAATAACAATCCCGGTGATGGCCCTAGGGTCGCCCAATTGACCGGCCTCCAACTGCAACATGCTCAACAAGCAGAGACGCAAATACACGGTCAGGCTCAAGCCCAGGCACAACTGCAGCCTCACGTTCTGCCGCCGAGAACTATGCCAACTGCACAAATATCACCAGCTCAAATACCTCCAGATCTCATATCTCCAACTTATATCCAGTATCAGCTTACAAATTTTCAACGACTCTCTTCCCTCTACGCCTCAAACCCCTCAATAGCACTATATAGCGACATTCAACAAGTTAAGCAATACATCGACGTGCTGGCACAGAGCTTTGCACAGCAAATCCAACTAGCATCGCAGGATATGATGAGCAGGGCAAACGCATGTGCATCCCCGACTATTCAACCGAAATTTATTCAGAACATACCTCACCTATGGCATCAAATTCAACCTCAGATCCCAGATCAGAACCACCATTTTCTGAAATTTGCTCCTCCTATTACACAAGTGCCTCTTACTCTCGAACAGCCGAGCCAGATACAGTTTGGGCCGCTTTCTATGCCGAACGACGTTTCTAACCAATTACCGCCATTACAATCTCCGCGATTTTCACAGTCTGTGCAGCATCGTCAAAATTCGATAGTGTCAGGTCCAGTTCAGGGACTTATATCTGGAGTTCATGATGTGGCAGAAACGAATAGTACAGCACTAGATCTTCGTACGAATGGTAGCCATTTCACAGCTGCTCAAATGAAGTCATCAACAACTCGGGAGCCTCAGCAGCTCACGCGGATGCTGAACCTGGAGTTGCAGATATCATCTGCTAACCTGCCTCGATCAGACGCGGACGCCAACGACTCCTCTCAGCGACCAGAAACTAAGGGAGACCATCCTAGAGATCATACCAGTCGGTCTGAGGAAGTTCATTTGTTGTTCACGAACACTATGTCCTTGCCGCCCCAGTCTGAGAAGTCACCTTCTGCCCCGCTTGATGCGGAGAAATGGCACCCAGATATATACGCTAGCACTTTTGTACCATCGTGGCTCAAGGTATGGATAATGTTCTCTTGATGAACGTCTGCGAGAACGACTATTAACTTATGAACAGGCTGTCAATGGGCTCGAAGCCGTACCTACGGTGTCTACCGAACCGCCAAAGTTCAATATAAAGGCTTACGTCGAAGGATTTGCCGGCTTGAAGATCCTCTCGCCTGAAGTTGTACCGCCGTTCCAGCATGATGCTACCCCTAGAGTCCGAAGTGTGGAACTAAGTCCTGCGACGTACAAGCTCAAATTTTTCAACCTGCTAGCAATGGAAATCAAGGCGCAGAAGAAAGAGCTGGAGAAATATAATATGTACGAGGCTCTTTTAGTTGAAAGCGATCGCGAATTGTCACTCTATAAGCTGAAGGTCCCAGGTATTCGCGAATTCACTCCTTCTGTGAGCATCGGGGATGTTCTTCACTTCAGACAGCTGCGACCAGAGTATTCGGCATATCCGCAGCAATCTTTCACGGGGTATGAACATACGGGATACATTTGGCATGTCGACCGTGCCAGGGGTGAGGTAATTGTGCGGATAGATTCGTTGGTACTAGAGTCTCGGATATTTAATGTGCAGTTCGTGCTGGATGAGGCCCACCATTCCTTCTGTGCGTTTACTGTCGAGAAGCTTGCGGAAGATATGCATCTTCAACCATTGGTGCGTTGGTCAGTTTGTATCTGGTATGGACCTGTGGTTAACCGAATGTGATTTTAGGGATTTGTTCGCAAGATTCTTTTCCCCGAGGATTCAGATGGAATCATTCAGATTGCTCTGCCAAGGGGCACCTTCGATCTGGAATGGTACGACAATGCTCTGAATTACGAACAACAGGTATGTAGATCCTAGCTGATGTTATATCTCTTCTACCTATTCTAACGTTACTCAGCGTGCCGTTTATTCAGTCATCCAGCGAAATTATGGAGATGTGCCATTCTTAATATCTGGCCCGCCTGGTACTGGAAAGACGAAGACCATAGTGGAACTTGCACTTCAACTTCTCAAGGCGTCGCAATCTAGCCATATCTTACTATGTGCACCCAGTGACGCCGCTGCGGATACATTGGCTCTTCGTCTACGGCAATTTCTCGACAACAAGGAGTTACTTCGATTGAACCATTGGTCACGAGCCTTCACGGAAATTCCTAGCGAGCTGCTTCCATTCTGCTCAATAGATTCTGTGGAATGTCAGGACATGTTTGTTGTCCCCGAATTCAGAAGTCTG
>PPJX02000074.1:0-74741 GCA_003705915.2 Lipomyces lipofer | reverse complement strand
GGGGGGGGGGGGTGGAAGGTTGTGGCGGGGGGGAGGTGCATTCTGGAAGAGGGGGAGAAGGGGTTGCGTGATGTGGGGAAGTTGGGAAGTCAGTTATGAATGAAAATTACGTCTTCTGAGTAAACATGAACCGTCGGTGGTTTAGTGGATATCTGAAATAAATTGGGATTAACGATTGGATTGGAGTGCATCTAAATTACGAAATATTGTGCGTTTGGAATTTGGGTTTACGTACTGATTAGAGATAACTGAAGAAGGATGTGTGAACACAGCTTGGATGTCACACCACCTTGGCTCTTTGTAAGATCTCCTTGTCACATAACGTTTCAACAAAATTAGTCGTACAGGTAATCTAAAATATATGACGGGCCTTTCTTGAAATTACTGCACCATAGCCCTGATCTTGACGTGCTAATATCTTCGCTATACGTGTCTGGGTCCAGTCGATTCCGGTCCTCGAAATTGCAGAGAGAGGAGCTATAGCTCCTCCTTCCGTCCTAGCAGATATTGACTCAGTGGAAGATTTCGCTGAAATTCTCGAGTAAAGGGAAGGATGAAATCAAATGGATCTACAAGTCCGGGTAAAACGAGAGCATAGGACATATGTAGCTCCTGGATGTATGTTACATCTTTGTCGTACATATTAGCACTAGTGCTAATAGTGAGTGCATCGGATCTATGGCCCATCTGGTATTCGCTTCCTTCACAATTCACCAGATTCACAGGTACCAGTATGTTTCGCGAAGTGCAACCCTCGAGTCTTAATCCTCGACTGTTCCAATCATGCAGTCCACCATGTTTGTCAGCGAGCAAGCATTCCCTGAACAGGGTTATCTTCAGCTTGCAAGACCATTTCATTGGAGGCATCTCGGTTAATTTCTAGCGCGGCAAATACTCAGCTAAAATAAGGCACGTAACCCTTCTTTTGAAGAATCGCATCCACATAAGGAGTACCACGATCATCCTGTCTATATCGAAACGACCATTCTGTCTTTAAGACAATTCAGGCTTTATGCGGCTGTCACCAGCTGCTTATCTATACGCACAGGCATATAACGGCGGAACTTTCTCCAGATATCCCAGGAGCAGGGAGATTGATGAAGCTGACGTTGATCATTTTGCCATTTAGGAAAGGTTAAGAAACATCCAGTTTGGCCTACTACTTGACTGGGAACTGTTCTCCGGTGGAAAGAACATGTTATCGACTCCCTTAAGGTGCTGTTCGGCAGTGGTGTAGTCTGAGAATGTGTCATCTTGTTTCGTCACCACGCGGTTAGATACCAGGCAACAGTTACCCATTCCTACTTGTTGGCGTTAGCCTCGTGAAATGCGATACGCAGAAAGAATAATAGTTTTTGATTACAAAATACATCGCTCTCCCAAATAAAGGTACCGGTATCTCCCCTGAGGATACAAGAAGCCCATATGTTTTATTACCCTAGCCATTTTTTTAGCACTAGTCGAAGGTCAGAATATTAGAATTGAGGACCAGAAAGCAGGTCGTGCGACATCGGACAAGCGACGGCTGCGAAACAAGCAAGGTTTAGGGCATCATTGAAGTGAGCTTTCAGTCCAAGTTGCACTTTGGCCTCTCCGGTACGATCACGAACTGGAGTCAGGCACATCACTTCGACACCTTGACATCCTTATCGAGTACCTCCTGCGCGTAGCGCCGAGATCCCCGGCGTTCATATCTGCGCTCCGAGCGTTGAAATGACTGGACGACGACGGGCGGGCCTGTTGTCGATGCGATGCGGTGAGTAGTTGAATGTTAATACTGGAAGCACGAGAGCGCTTTCCAATGATCCATTTTCCTTCGAAGTTGATTCTGACGGGTCGCTCGCTAGTCCTTGCCCTGGTGTTTGCGGGGCTGATTGGCGCCACAATTGCCTCGGTTACTGAAGACTTAGAGTCGGTGGTTGAGATCCCTACGACTTCATCGGTTTCAGCTGCCACGCCGTTATCTAGTGCTCTGGTCTACGAAAATGAGCCTCCAATGGACGAATGCATGCTATCTTTACATTGGTAACATTACGATCGCGTGGCTAACGTATACCGTGTAGACCAAATCAAGGTCGCCAAGGCTCTGTCCATATTAGAGACGCTACAATCTGATATCGCTAAGAGCTATAGCAGGAATGCATCGTCATCGGTTCAGAGTCTGGCGGAAATTTTACGGAACATCTTCAGTCTACTAGTGCCATTTACGCGGACCCAGTCTTACGAAGATTCATCTGCGTATCTCGATCATACCGCCTCATCCTCAAGGCCAGAATCTTTTCCGCGGAGTGAATCCTCTTCTTCCACCGCACCATCACCCTCTACTGAGATTTCACATGAGAAATACGAGTTCCGGGGTGTCCGAAAGCCGCTTGGTGAGGCCGTTGAACTTTTGCAAACGGCAGCGGATAACGGCAACCCAGATGCGATGTTTGTGCTAGCGGACATGAACTTCTACGGAAACTATACGTTTCCAAGAAACTATACAATGGCCGTGAGATATTACAAAGCCCTTGCAGACAGCACTGGAAATGCGACTGCCTACAATATGCTAGGGTTCATATACGGTACAGGGATGTTTGGGGACACAGAGCGCGATCAAGCACACTCATTGCTGTACCACACATTTGCAGCATACAGCGGGGATACGCGTTCTGAAATGACTCTCGCGTATCGCTATCACACGGGCATCGGCACTCCACGAAATTGCGAGAAGGCTGTGTTTTTCTACAAAAGAGTGGCGGACAAGGCGATGGATTTCTGGCGGAAAGGACCACCAGGTGGTCGCACTCTAGATAGACATATATGGAAACTTGCAGATGATGACGGTGGAGTTTTTGGAGAGGGAGCGAGCGAGAGTAGTTCGGGATCGAACTCGAGAAGACGAAACGCTCCGGCCGCCGATTCTGCATCTCTTGACGACGTGCTTGAATATCTGCGGTTTATGGCGGACAGATCGTCAGATATAAAAGCTCAGTACTCGTTAGCTCGGCTATATTACGATGGAACTCGGAAGCTACCGCGAGATTACACCATGGCCCTGCATTATTTCAAGTCTGTAGCTAAGCAGTACTGGACTAGCGATGCGACGCCGATTCCTGGTAAGGGCGCACAATCACTTGGCGCTAAGGCCGCAGGATACCTTGGTAGGATATACTTGAGAGGTGAAGGAACTCCAGCAGATCACGGGAAAGCGGTGCAGTGGTATAAACTTGGTATGGAACTTGGGGATGCGGCATCTCTTAACGGTTACGGGTATATGCATCTGAAAGGTCTTGGTGGGATCAAGCAGAATACTCCGCGTGCAGCGGAATATTTTAGATCTGCTGCAGACTTGGATTTTGGCCCGGCTCAGGTGAATATTGGTAAGCTCTTCCTTGAACAAGGGGAAATTGCGGTCGCTATTCACTATTTCGAACTCGCCGCACGGTATGGGCATATTGAGGCATTTTATTACCTGGCAGAAACGCATAATCAAGGCTTAGGTCGCGAACGATCATGCGGGACGGCGACTGTGTATTACAAGATTGTTGCGGAAAGAGTGGAAGATCTACACAGTCCTCTGGAATGGGCCCATCGCTGCTACGAACTTGCTGAGTATGAATCTTCGCTCGTTGGTTTTATGATGGCTGCAGAGCAAGGGTACGAGAGCGGACAAGCGAACATTGCATATCTTCTTGATAGGGATAAATCTGCGTTCAGCTTCGGAGATGCTGCGGATCGGTTACTAAAGTTTTTCAATATTGAGGCAGACGAAGAATCGGAGGAACAGAAGAAACTTGACGAGTTGGATAGATTCATTGATGAAGTCGCACTTATCTATTGGACTCGATCATCAAAGCAATCGAATGTCGATTCCACAGTGAAGATGGGTGATTATTATCTGAAGGGCATCGGATGTGAGCGTGACAATGAGAAAGCTGCCGCGTGTTATCAAGCTGCTGCAGAATATCAACAGAGTGCACTGGCTCTGTGGAACCTCGGTTGGATGCATGAGAACGGCCTCGGCGTTGAGCAAGACTTCCACTTAGCAAAGCGGTTCTACGACCTCGCGCTTATAACGAACTCCGAAGCATATCTGCCTGTTACATTGGCTCTATACAAGTTACGACTTCGATCCTTCTGGAATTCATTAATAGGTGGCAGTGTGAATGGAATTGGAGTGGATGAGATAGACGATAGCGCTACTCAGGAGAAGCCTAAATGGTCGTTTGCTGAATTTTGGAACCGATGGTTTGAGGATTTAAACGAGGATGCATACGATGACTACGACGGAGCTGGAGATGAGGGAGATGGTGGCGCGGAAATGGAAGAAGATAGGCACGATGAGAATGGCGGAAATTACCAGATATAGGAGATTATGGGATGCTTAAGTGCTCTATTACAATGTTCGTTGTTGAAATGTAGAAGGAGCGTACTACAGTTGTATTCATGTACAATATAGTAAAAGTATATAATATGCATTAGATTATCAGTCACGATTGCTACTGGATGCAAATTCTAAACTGATATATAGTATGGCAATCCGAATGGAGGGCGTTTCCACTGGCTCACATGCGGAGGAAAAACGCCTAGCCATGACCTACCAAGTTGTATTGCCATATGGGTGGCCCGCGCAAATTGCCGAACATAAAACAGACTGCTGATCGATAGTGTCATTCTCTAGCAGCCTCCCTCATCGGCTTAACAATGTAATTGTCAGAATTATTTTCTCCCTAACAATATATATCACTAATCAATAGAAGCAGAATAAAGAATTAGCGCTATTGGGCAAAACGGATCGAATTCTACGATCGCGTTCTTTTGCGGACCGCGACTGACTAGAGGCTACAGAAAGTTTTCTCACACTAGATAATCACGTGTTTAATCACGTGATGCCAGTTTCCGGCGGGGGCGAATCCCCTGCTCCATGACACCTTAGCAGTCCTTTATAAATATCAAGCATTTTGGAAAATATTGACCGCACATAGTTTAAACGTCTCAGGATTCTACAGGACATTTGATATACGCTAAGTATTGCAATTAGACATTTGACTTCGTAGTTTTGGAGCTGGTTTTGCAAGAGCTGTGTCACGTCAAAAAGGGTAGGAAGGACGTCTGACGGAAAGACCGAGTCGTGCAGTTTCATCATGTCGAATTCTATTGTGGTAGGTCTATTCTATTATTATTGTCTCAGTGGGTATGATCCGCTTGGTATTGTCTCGATCATGTCAAGCGGATGTTGTGATACTCCTTGCATACGATCGCGATTGTTCTTGTCATTTCCACGCCGGCTACTAACTCGATCTCAGGGCGCCGCTTATCGCGATATTATAGACGATGTTATCAACTCTTCTCGCATTGACTTCGAAGACTCTGGAGTAGATGAGGCGACGCTACGAGAGCTACAGCTACTGTGGCAAGAACGACTGTCTATGACACAAGTTGCGAGATTCCCGTGGGACCCCGAGCCCGCGCCACCCTCGCCTCCTACTCAGCATCCTCCAGTCAAATATGAGATGTCTTCGCCGCCGTTATACAGTGCTACTGGAGCTGGTATTTCGACGCCACAAGCATTCTCAAATCCTGCTATGGCTGCTATGCGTGCTGCACAACAGATCCAACAGTTCGCTCAGGAGGAGAAAGTACCTGCTGAGATCGCGGATGAGAGTATTAAGGGTGTCATGAAGCGAGCGGGTATCGACGATTCCACTGATCTAGATGGTGATAATGGCGATGTTCCAGGTGGTGGGCTTATATTACCAGGCGGTGGGCGTATTGCGCAAGTTGACGGCGCGGATGAAGAGATTGAGCTCCCAAGGAAGGCTATCGACAAGCTTCTGGAGGCACACATTCTAAGACGGCGAGGTAGCGATTCCGAAAGGAATCCTGTCAGCGGGACCTCGAATAGCGTTAAGGTCAAGAAGCACAGAAAGCACCCGCTAACCTTTGAGATAGTTATCCCTCAAGCGGATGGTGCTCTTGACTCCTCCGAGGACGACGATTCCGAGGAGGAGGAGGATGACGATATCGCGAACGTGGGCGGCGGAGGTGGCGGTGCGGGCCGTCGGCATAATGCCGTGACTGGTGACGATTCTGATGCAATTAACTCGGATCTTGACGACTCGGAAGATGAATTGAACTCACAAGATGACGAGGAGAATGAAGAAGCAGGGATGATCATGCTCTGTCTTTACGATAAAGTTCAACGAACAAAGAACAAATGGAAGTGTGTTCTCAAAGATGGCGTGGTTAACGTTAACGGAAAGGATTATCTGTTCGGGAAGGGGAACGGGGAATATGAGTGGTAAATATTAAAAGTTGTTTAGCATGGGACTGGATCAGTCTGGCAGGTTTTTGTCTTCTTGGAGATATCTATTGGAATTTCATTAGCGAACTGCTTAGCCTCAAGGAGCTGTAATTGTGTAAATATAATCAATCCGTCAGAATATTTGCACGTTCATCGCACTACGCATCAACAGTGTTCACGATGAATACTAAATTAAAAACCCTATATACATTCGAATCATGATGCAAATCCATAGCCATGCCCAAAAAAGAATTTTTCACATATTGCGTTGTGGTAATTGCTGTAACTGTGCCTTCGTGATAACTTATCCTACACCAGCCGATAAAATAAAAGTACAAAAAATAAATGGAATACTTTCTTTCTCAACAACCAACCATCTAGTACGTCTCTTTTTTCTCAAAAGGGTTATATCGTAAGAGCTTCTCAATCAAGTCGACATGGGTAAGCTAAAATTGAATGGTGAGCTGGAGATCGGATTATTCTTATATTCGAGGATACTCACAATCATTCGTCGGCAGCAGTAGCGCTTCAGTCCCAACTTATCGAGGGCCTCACTAAACTAGTAAGTTAGACACCGTATGTCATGCAAAACTCGCGATCCAATTAGTCTGACCCCTCCGAAATGTCGTTCTGGAGATACTGTAGATATGTCTCCCATTTGTCACCAACCACCTTTTCACAAGTTAGATCAATCACCACAAATCAAATACAAGTTCCATACCTTTCCACATGAGAAGCAACGAACAGGAACAATCATTTTGCAGAGGCTGAGATCAATAAAATGTAACCTGGTCTGGTGGTTTCGACAGTTACCAGGAGAAAAGATTTCCAAGCGGTGAAAGCCATATTCAAAGGCATATTCAAGAAAGTGTGCGCCATATACGCAACCCTAAGCCACGCAATAAGCCGCACCAAATTCGGACAGCAATCAGGATCAAATCCAATGTTTTATATCAAGAAAGCAGTCTAACGCGTTAAATGTTTGTTTCAAATGGATCACAGGAGTACTTTTTTAAAAGCCACAGATAGTTGATGCGATAGCAGAATTATTACTTTGGCGCGCCTAGCGTCTTGTTAACTCCACGGAAATATGTCTTCGCGCTCCGATGGATCTAATGATCCAAACGTGTCGTTACCAATGAATGCGTCGTCATCTTTGATCCGATTCTCGTCTTCCATATTACCCCGCTTTGTTGGCCCCGGACTTCTACCAGTGAAAGATGCAAGATTTCTTGTACTACTGCTAACCGAGTTTATGACGGACGTTGTCGACGTTCAATTCCTCAAGTATGCGGTATGAGAAGATTCTGGTCTCCCTGCTTGGATCTGTCGACTAACAGGAAGCAAAAATAGTCACGCTTCTTGACTCCAGCATATTATGATGATATAGTTTTAGAAAGAAATGTCCTACATATTTGTGGGTATCCTCTATGTGGCCGATCACCGACGCGGACAGTGGTAAGTTGTTTGAATGGGTTCATCCTAGCGCAGACAGTTTTCTCACGTTCACCAGCTTGGAAAAGAAGTTCCACAAATTTCGTACGACCCTTCATCTAACAATAAGCCACCGACATTGTCTTCATATCAGAAGCAATATTGTACGAAACAACATTTTCAATCATCAAAGTTCTATCGAGCGCAACTCTCCGACGAGGCCATATGGGCTCGCCAGGACATAGCGTATTTGCGTAACGGGACTGGTGAATGGGAGAAGAGCATATCGCTTTTAGAGGAACTTCTAGATAAGCAGCCGGAATCGGAAGCAATAATATCGACAAATGATTTGACAGAAAAGAATGTCCAAGATATGTTTGATTCGTTAGCGAAATTGAGAGTCAAGTCGGACGAGAACATTATTGCGACGAACGACAATTATGACACATACAACGGCAAAGAAACATATAAGGAGAGGGTAGAACGTCAGAGACAAGAAAAAATCAATGACTCATCTTTAGATTTACTGGTTACAGAGCATGATATTGAGAAGCCACGCACGACGGCTTCTTCGAGGAGAGATAAACTGGGGGATGAAGCTATCGAAGGCTATGTTCCTGGTTCGGCGGGACAGATGAAGCCACCGCGAAGTTACTTAGAACGAAAACAGCGGGAAAAAGA
The DNA here is from genome assembly GCA_003705915.2 of Lipomyces lipofer. Classification (NCBI taxonomy): domain Eukaryota; kingdom Fungi; phylum Ascomycota; class Lipomycetes; order Lipomycetales; family Lipomycetaceae; genus Lipomyces; species Lipomyces lipofer. The sequence goes on along the minus strand of PPJX02000074.1, from coordinate 66,337 downwards.
GGAGGAGAAGCAGAAGGAGAATGACCTTGCAGCCACTTGATTGACATGTTGCTATAAGATCATCCGTTCTTAAATGTACATTGTATTCATAATGATAGTATAATTTCATAGACCTTGGTATGTGTTGCCAATTGCCATCATCGTCACCATTGTGCAATATGCTACTCTGATCGGGAAGTCTTCAGGCTCTCAACATCCAATTTTTTCAACTGCACACTTGGATCGGTATTTATGACCTTATTTGACTCAGTCAGTTACGGCCTGCAACATTTCACGAAACAACTCGTTTCTGAAACACTCACCTTGTCTGCGTTCAGAAGTCTCAGCGGATCAAGGGCCAACTTGATCCTCCGCATAGTATCTATAGTTTCGAGTCCAAGCTCAGTTTCCAAATATGGTCGCTTCACCATACCGACACCATGCTCCCCGGTGCAAGTGCCATCCAATGCGATAGCGCGCTCGACCAGTCTATGGACGATTCCTTCCACAATATGTTTGTTGTCGTCGTTATATAGAATTATGGCATGGAAGTTACCGTCGCCAACGTGACCAACAATAGTTCCTGTTATACCAGATTTATCCAGGTCATCTCTGGTAATACTCACAATCTCCGAAAGCTTGGAAACCGGCACAGCAACGTCAGTAGTCCAACAACTATCACCGTCCTTGCCCATAGCTAGAGTAGACCACAACGCCTCCTTCCTCGCCTCCCACAGTTCCTCTCTTTCGCTCTCATTCTTCGCAAATTCGAAGCTCTGACTTCCATACCGCTTGGTGATATCCCGAGCCTGCTTGATCTGTTCCTTGACACCATTCGTAGTACCGCCAAACTTAAAGAACAGTGTCGGCTCCTCACGCCAAGCACGAGTGGTCTGTCCAGCAGAATTAATGCACTGCATCATTTCTTTATCGAGCAATTCCACAGCCGCGACAGGCACACCCTTCCTGACAATCTCCTCTACTGCCATTGTCGCCTGCTCTACACTAGGGAACGAAACAACGCCAACATTGATCTCCTGGGGCAATACGGCCAATTTCAGGACTGCTTCAGTGACCAATCCGAGCGTGCCTTCGCTTCCAACGAAGAGATTGGTCAGATTGTACCCCGCTGAAGACTTTCTTGGTCGCCGGCGAGTTTTAATGATAGTTCCGTCAGCGAGGACGACCGTCAATGACAAGACCCAGTCTCTCATAGTTCCGTATCTTACAGCATTGGTACCAGAGCATCCAGTTCCAATCATACCGCCTATCTCAGCACCTGGGCCTGGATCAGGAGGGAAGAAGAGCCCATAGGGCTTAAGATGTTCGTTTAGATCCTCCCACCTGACGGCTGGCTGAACTGTAATGTCGAGATCGTCTTTGTTGAGTTCAACAATTTTGTACATGTTTCGGAAGTCGATTGTCACACCATTTCTTGTCTGTATGAAGTGGCCTTCGAGAGACGTGCCACCGGAAAACGGAACAATTGGGACACGGTACTTGTGACATACCTTCATCACACTAGCGACTTCTGCCGTGGTCGTAGGAAAAACAACCAGTCCCGGCTTCTGATCATTCTCCGCGTGGTGGGATATCCAATGGGAATCAGAATGAGACTCGATATCATCTCTTGACGCAGATACGTTCTCTGAACCGATCAATTTAGTGATCTCCGCATAAGCCTTCGCCGTGGCCTTCGCATCAGCATACTCAGGAAGATCTAGCGTAGAAAGGGGCGAAGTACTGGATTCGACTCCCTTGGCCGTCAGGACTTCGGTGGCGCGCTTCATGATGTCCCAGTTGACGTACTGATTTATGCATGATCCGAATGCTGCGGAGCCGGTCACAACTATGATTTTGACGTTATAACTCGTTTAACATTAAAGATATGACAGGGGTGTACAGAACGTACTGAGAAGAAGTCGCAATGCCTGCCGTCGAGTTTCTGCCTTGCCTTCCGGAGGAGTACGTGGCCGAGACTGAGAAAAGTTGCGAATTGAGCTTCGAGCAGCACCTGAAGCAGCGCTGCCTCGGAAAGCCTGTACACTTCGCACGGTAAAGCGTGAGAAGCGAAACATAATTGGATTCGGTAGTAGAGATCTGCAAAAGGAATGGATAAGAATTAAGACTGACTCAATTGTTAGGACTTGTATTTATGTATTCATGCAAAATGACCTGACCCCGGATCCTCCTAAAATATGAACTTTATTGCCATGGGGTAGCGTCAAGCGCGTCGGGAGACTCTCGGTCGTCGGTAAAGTCTGATTGCTGTTAACAGCACCACAGAAAGGCGCTTCACAATATGCCGACATCTCGAATAATTTTGCTCTGTTTTTGCCAATGAATCTCCATTTATCTATGGAACTGCTAATATTTACTAAAAGATTGATATTGAATTTCTCGGATTCTTCAGTTGTGCGAGAGCATGATTATTTATAACGACCTTCTAGTCTATGATTTTCAGCTCGCACTCTCCTAATTGACTTATGTTCCCCAGTATCATCAATATTCAGCCATTTCACCACTATCATACAGATCAATATCTGATGTGTCATTACATTTTCACTATTATAGGAGAAACGTTGGGATTGTGAATGGATGGAGGATGGATCTCATCAGAATCTGATGTCTCAAGACATTGTGTCGGATGTTGGATGTTACTGTCTGATACAGAGATACATGCCATGATACATGCCATGGCGAGCATAACTCGCTCACATGTCACAACTCAGCCGATCCAGTTCTGTCCCGGTCGTTAAAAGTCACCTCCTACGAAATGATCCAGCAACGGTTAACCCGAGTGAGGTACGCCTGGGGCGACCACACAGAGCCGGCTGTTGAGCGGATGAAGTATAGCATGCAAGCGCCATTACTGCTGTATCCTGAATAGTATAAAGATCAATTGAATCCACTGATAAGTACAGTCAAGTATGATTCACTAAATATCCCGCAGACAAATCCACGTCACTAGCATTCGATACCAACCATGCCTGCTTAATTGCCAATGCCCATAACTGCCCCCAACGATCTCTTCTCATTCACAGGTAAGCCACATCTATCCAAACACTCCAACACGTTCAATACCGAACCCTTTGGAATTCCATGCTTAATCGACTCAATGTCAGACCCAGAGATAACAGTCGACCCGCCCAGGTTGTTCAAAATGAGTTCCTCATCGAAGGAGAAGAAGTTTGGTGCGATGAAAGCTGTGCCGGGGTCCTCCGAGTTGAACGCACCAACAAATTCCGTCTTGACGCACGTGGGATTGAATTCGAGATGGATCGATCCTTTGGGGAAGATGGTCGCCTGGTGCTTGGTAATGTTGTTCGAGATGAGTTCTGAGCCGGTCTCGGTGAGGAATTGGGTAAAGAGATGACCTTTCGTCACGAAGATATATTCGTCGGAGCGGGGATGGAGGTGTGGTGCGACAAGGCCGCAAGGGTTGACCTCGAAGAGGCCCATGCCAGAGTTGAGGCCAATGAGGGCGGGGAAGTACGAACCGGTGGCGGCGATGACTTTGCCGGCAGGACCGGGGACGACAGCAGCCTCAGGTGGGTTGTTGTAATCGAAGACGAAGGACTCGTTGCCGCCGGCATCGGCGAGAATTTGGATCCGAGCGACTTGGTTGGGCGCCAGAAGGAGCTCGGTGCTAAGGTCTTTGGTGGGTGAGGCGGACGAGCTGGCCGAGACGGTAGTGGGTTCCGGCATTGAGGTGGCCATCGCCGACTCAGCGGGCCAAGTAGTGGCAGGCCAGCTTACATGGTGGGAAGGCTCCGAGAGCGCGCTGGAGGACGAGCCGAATTCGCTGCGCGCGTCGAGAGGCGCTGCAAGAGCACCAGCGGCCGCTGCGAGAATTATGAAAGTGTTGAATATCATTGTGCAATAGAATGCGGTGAAGTTAATGAGATGCGGTGAAGTTAATGAGATGAGTGAAGAGGAATACATCAAAGTCGATGGACGAGAGTCAGTCTTATACTCAGAGAAAATGCAGAGAGGAACGCAGCAAGATTCTAAATTTACATATCCTTCTGGACTTACTGATGGCAAGCATTCCGAAGCTTAGGGAGCAGCTTTCAAGATCCAAATTCATACGTACGGCGGCTGAAACGGGCTGTGGGAACAACACGGATACGAAGTATACCCAAGCAAGTTCAGTCCATGATGTGCCCATCCTCAGGCAACCTGCAAGCCGCATAAGCGAGTGTACAGCCATCCTGTTAACAGCCGGTGATAATAAAGTCAGCCAGGGCAGCCCAGGACATATACGGTGCTGAGAATCTTGTATACGAGATCAAGATTTGGGTTTCGGTGTGGGGATGGCGCAGTGAATCAGCCGCAGCAAAGTTTCGCCGCAGCCGAGCCTACGGTTTGCCTCCCCGCAGCAACAGCCCTAGCCAAGCTTCGTATGGAGTTGGGAATTTGAAAAGACCGCGGGTATATGGGTAGCAAATATACAGTGTGATGTATTTGGCGAAAAAAAAAAGCAGGTAATACCGAGCTACGACACATGCCGCCTATGGAAATAAATATCGTAGCACATTAAATCCTCTACTCCCTTCTCATGCGTCTTTACAAATTCAATTTGGTATCCATGCGTTACCACCCAGGAGACGTATGCCTCGTATGCTGGGTTGCCAATCTGGTCCACAGTATCGTCGTGGCGGTAGAGCGGAGTTGATGTGCTGTGGCGGGACGAGGTGATGCACCGTTTGTGCGCTAGGGAGAGGAAGTGCTTGTGAGCGTCGTGCGGAGTGCGGATCGGGGAGGGACGGCAACCGGGGAGGGGACATGTGTTGGAATGAATTGATCCGGGATCTGGTGTTGCGTTGGACGTCGCCGGGGACGCGGATCGGGAGCGAGAATGGGAACGCGAGAAGGAGCGCGACCCGGAGCGAGTGGAAGTGAGGGAGAGGACGCTGATGGGCGATGCGGCGTCCACAAGGTCAGGGCAGATCTGGGATGAGAGGATGGCGGCTATAGGGGAGGTACCTGTGGATTCTGGGGCGATAGAGGAACCTGCTTTTGGAGTCGGTGCGCCTGATTGTGTTGGTGATGCCGGCGATATCATCGAAGGTGCGGTAGCAGCGGGAGGGGACGATTGTGTAAACATTGAGTCCATTTTGGCGTTGCTTGAACTCCTGAGCACGCTGCCTTAAATCTGAACTTGACCTAAATATCCCAAAGACCACAACTAATACACGTAGGATGGAGATTAGAATACAACTGCGGAAGAAAGAAAGTGTCAATGAGATATATGAGCGCGACGCGGAGTCTATATGTCTCTACCTAGCAGCTCCGGTGCCCACGTCATAGCAAGACGGTTCCTATAACGCAGCCGCAAATGGTAGGCGTAAACAAACCCGACGCGTCGCTCTTTGCAGTACTCAAAATCTTGAAAGATTCATAAGCAAGCCCACAAAATATCTAGATGATCGAGGCTAACGAGCAAAAGACAGAACAATTCCTAAACCACTATTTGCTGAGAGGTCGCAACTTTCGGTCATGGAGAGAAGCCTCGAAACCTGTACCATACTTGAGGGACGCGTAATTTAATGCGTTCTCTCGACGCTTGTTTGAAAATACCCTAACCTCGAGTCGATTCATATCACTATTAGAAATTAGTAAAAGTGGATAATCCGGGTTCACATGTTTGAATATAATGAAGTACGTGGAGTAAAGGGATACGTTTCAACGACGATGCATGGCTTCGCATCAAGCGACGATCAGCTTATGAGAATTTGTCGCGATATACCTGACATTTATATAGTAATATGACGGGACACGTTATTACGAGAAGCAATCGATGCCAGCTGTTTCAGCGAAATACATGATGACACTCTTACTGATGTTTATGCTATATAGTGGGTGTGAAGCTATCTACATCGATGACATAGCGGAACAATACGGTCCAGTTACACTACCAACCCAGGCTTACATAGCACAAATGTCGAACTATACTCATACTATGGAGGAGTTGGAATGTAACAGATCGGCTATGGCAATGATGCCTGCATTTGCCAACTATGAGCTTGAACCGAGTGTTGTTACTATATGGGATCCTGATGAATGGAAGATGTTAATGTTGTCCGCGACGGCTATGTAAGAGAGCAACTGCCAGACGGTCAGTTGATGTTTCGCAAATAGGGACGCTAAATAGGAAAGCAGGAGATTCGATGTCCAGGTGAGCAGAGTACGCGGAATGAATATTTCGCGTTGGAATTACTAAGACTGAAAATCTGTTTGTTTTCACAACCGCCACAACGTTCAAGGCAAATCGCAAAGAACTTATCAGCCCGTCCATGGTTCATCTCATGTATCATTCCCGATTCCTAGAATCCATCTTGTGCCTTACGCCTAGAGCCTGATCTACACACATAACTGCATATTTCCATGATGATTATTAAAAGTCATATATAAAATGTAGTGAATATTTTATTATTTCCAGGACTTCGCTTCCCTAAATATTGGATCGCGAAATACAAACCGGTATTCTCGTAGATCGGTCAATGATACGTATACAGTAGATGTAGGAGGAGGAGCGTCATGTCGACCAGGCGACAGTGCTTTCAATACCCTAGCCCAGTAACGCCACAGAACCGCCACAGATCAGGGGTTCATGGGCGGTAGAAGCAGACTTTTGTGGCGCACAGTATACTCTCCATCCGGCGTCATTACTCCACCATAATTTGCAATTTAATACAAAAGTGTGGTCAATGGTCCAAAGTCGTGATATCCTCTCTAATTTACGCCAAAAACTTAGCCCACGGTGCCCAAAACTTGACGTTTTGCGGGACTAGCTAGCGAACTTATCGATTTGATTGTGGATCCCCGGCGGAAACTCAAATACGACAGCGAAGAACTGGATCACACTAGTCCACCGGAACCACGAAAGTTTTCAGCCAATTGCATGCGTATAAGCATGGTGCATGATGATCTCGTCGTCGAACTTACCGATACCCGTGAGGACAGGCAAGATTTGGTGGTGAGATTTGGTTCTGCGCGGGCGAGCCTGCGGGGCTGACCAATTAAGCTTTCGGGAGCGACCTGTTATCAGCGAATGACTCGCGGTCAGGAGCACCGCCGGCGGCGGCCGAGTTCAATGCTCTCCAGAGAATTTCAATCTCTCCTCGTTGGCCGGAACTTCGTCACGACATTCCTCTCCCATCTCCTTTTCTCGTCTTCATTTGCCTTCACCCTACAATGAAGCCCGTCACGTTTCCTTACACGCAGCGTCCTTATAAGGAAATCGTAGCCGAGAAGCTCAAGCAGCGCGACAGCCAGATTCCTCCTGAATGGAGTATCACCTTCGACCCGGAGCCCGTGAACATTCTCTCCCTTGCCGAGGACTGCGGCATTCTCACCCCCAAGGAGCTCGAAATTACTGGCAAGTACGACTCGGTCGGGCTGCTCGAGGAGATTGCAAACGGAACGTATTCCGCTGTCGACGTCACCACCGCATTTTGCAAGCGTGCCGCGATCGCTCAGCAGGCGTGCAATTGTTTGACTGAGATATTCTTCGACAAGGCGCTGGAGCGGGCAAGGTGGTTGGATGAGCAGTATGCGAAGACGGGAAGACCCGTCGGACCGCTGCATGGCCTACCGATTTGTTTGAAGGATACTGTCAATGTTGCCGGGCAAGACTCGGTTATAGGTATCGCGGCTTATGCGTTCCAGCCTGAAAAGGAGAATGCGGTTATTGTCGATATTCTACTCAAATTGGGTGCAGTGTTGTACGTCAAGACGAACGTCCCGCAGAGTATGATGGTTCCAGATACCGAGAACAACATCTTTGGCAAGACACGGAATCCTGTCAACAAGCACCTTACCGCGTCTGGCTCCTCGGGCGGTCTCGCGGCCCTCATCGCGTTCCGTGGCGCTCTCCTCGGTATCGGAACCGATGCCGGCGGATCCATCCGTGTGCCGGCCTACTCCCACGGAATCTACGCTATCAAGCCCTCATCGGGACGTCTCCCCTACCACAACATGAAAGGCTACAACGAGCCTGGCGCCGAAGTCGCTGGCATCCTCTGTGTCAACGCCCCTATGGCAGTCTCCTATCGCGACTGCGAGATGCTTATGCGCGTCGTTGCTGAAGCGGAGCCCTGGCTGTACGACCCCTCTTGCCAATACCTCCCATGGATCCCACCGCCTCTGCGCGACCGCCCTCTCTCCCTCGGCGTCATCCGCTTCGATAAGGAAATCCAGACTCTCCCGCCTATTGCCCGTCTCCTTGATCAGACCGTCGATAAACTCAAAGCGGCTGGCCACGACATTGTCGAACTGAACCTCCACCTGGCAGAGGAGATCTCCGATAACGCCGTCGACTTCTTCACCCTCGACGGCGGCGAGTTCCTCAATTCCCAACTCGCATTCACTGGGGAACCCGTCTCCAAGGCCGTTGCTTCCGGTGGTCTGTACCCCTGCGAAAAGAAGGGGATTTCAGATTTCTTCCAATTCTCCTCCGTTCGCGCGGAACTCCAGCGAGACTGGCTCCGGTACTGGGAAAAGACCGCGGAGAAAACCAAATCGGGAAAGCCGGTGGACGCACTGCTGCTTCCTATTCAGTCGTTCGCGCCGAGACCGGACGGGTTCCTTATTCGGTCGCATTTCTCAAGGACATTTAATAATTTGGATTACCCCGGGATAGTGTTCCAGGTGGGTAAGGTCGATTTGGACAAGGATGATAAGGATTTGCCGCCACCGTTGAATAAGATGGATGAGAAGGTGCAGACGACGTGTAAGTACCAACCATAAGATTGTACGTGTAATCTATTTGAATGCTGATTTTGGTGATAAAACAGGGACAAAGGAGTGGCGAAAGAAGTTGGACGCGTTCCCTATCGGGCTGCAGCTTGTGGGACAGAGACAGATGGAGCCGAAGCTGTTCCAGACCATGGACGTTATTGCTGACGTGCTTGGAAATGTTCATTAGAGCGACGACTAGAGCGTCTTGTACATAGAAACTTTAGAGAGTGAAGAGTGAATTGTTGTAATTTAAGGCTGTGGAAGTAACGTCAAGGAATAATTTCTCTGACCCAGTATATTCCATCTCAGAACCACAACTTACCCACAACCCCACATTTCTATTCTAATAATCATAGTTTGGTTTCTCTCTCACACTTTTGCAGCTAGAAATGCCACTTCCACTCAAAACAGGCGCAAGAAAGAAATATTCGACACACCGCTCATCGCCACTCAACATCACAACAACGCACCATCATTTCCCCCAGGCAATGCTGGGAACATGTCACGGTTTTGTAGAGTAATTACGACTTTCATATCCAGTTCCGACTGCTTGGACGAGTCAGCCAAGGCGCCATTATGGCCTAACACAGTCACGACGCTATGCTTGTCCCGTGGGAATAAGGTTGCTTCTGTTGGTAATCCGTGTCAGTCCCTTCTTCAAATCGTGCCATCGACGTACCGCATATGTAGGCACTTGTGATTTTGAGCACCAGTCCGGGATTTGCCCCGGAGAGGCAAATTACCCATAGGCACATTAGAGTGCCGATATTATCTGTATTTATTCCTTCGTCAAGTACCAGGAGTCATGACGTGATGACTCCTTGACCTGAATTTAGGGTTTGAACATACAAAGGGGGTCTTCTTGAGCCGCACTGTTGTGCGGCTCTCTTGTTTTTGTTGTGCCAGTGTTGTTGTGCCAATGTATACAGGTGATCTGGATGTAGCATGAGAAGAACTAATTTTTGGGAGAGAAAGGGGGGGGGTTCATGTCAGAAGGCGCGTTGGATTATATCTGGGGGTTTTGTATTTAGTATGCAGGACTTCTGATTATGTACTGCCCTGTTTGTTGTATTATTCTCCAAGGAAACGGATTAACTTTTCGGCGTAAGACTGCTGTGACTTCGTCTCTGCAGCTTCGTCGTCGCCATCGAAAGAATGAAACCTCTCACCACGATTCTTCCATACTCGCGACACCAGTGCAAGCTCATGCCTCTTGTTTTGCAAAGTAGCCAGCTAGCGTGGGTGGAAAAAAACAACCGCGAATTTGACGACGGCGACCCCATACGGGTCGCCGTGAACTGCGTGGCAGGAGGAGAAAAATGCTTCGGGTAAACTATGACAGACCAGTTACTTCCCGCACTCGTTGCAATTTGGCTTGCGCCGTTTCAAACGTTTCCGCGGCCACACAACACTCAAGCGACGCTTGACTGCCGCAAGTCTCGGTAATTGATCTCGTCCAGACCATCTATTCACCAAATGATGACCCTATGTACAATGCCAGAACTCCAAATTATCTCTACTTTCCAGTAAACGTCTTCAGCACATTGTCTACCTCCGATCTGAACTTCGTCTTGAATTCCAAATCTGTCCACGCCATTGAAATCGCGTTTTTCTCCATCTGCGCAACTTCCTCCATGCTCCATCCCGTCCACTCCTGTACGTCAACAACAACCTGTTCCTTCCACCGCACCATATACGCGGGATCGTCACTATTCAGAGTGATCGGCACTCCCGCCTTCCACAACTTCTCCAGCTTGCCAAATACTCGGTCCGGTCCTAGATGTTTCAAATACCCCATTGGACACAGCGTCAAACCAATATTCCCGTTTTTAACCGTCTCCAGTAAGTCTGGTTCGTCGGCTGCATTGAGACCGTGGTCAATTCTATCGGCACCAGAAGTGTATGCGGGGATAAGATCTCCTTCGACGTAATATCGTGCCGATTCGGGAGCCGCCTCTCTCGTACCGCCGAGCTGGGTTGCAACGTATCTGATATTCTTGAGCGCGTCCTCCTGATCAACGTCGCAGTGTGCAGTGATCTTCCACCCCGCCTTTCTCGCCATGATAAACACCTCCGCAAACTTCTCTGGTGGATGCCCCTGTTCGTCAGAGTCCAGCCCCACAGCCAAAATATGATTCTTGTATCGCAATCCCTCCCTCAGTGTCTCCATAGCTGACTCGGCGCTCATATCTCTCAAAAAGCAGAGAATATACTGCACCCTCACTGCACCCGCACCCCTCGCTTCCTCCATCGCCCTCGCGCGAATTAAACCCCGCATCAAGGTATCAAACCCCACGCCTCTCGTCGTATGGGCCTGTGGATCAAAAAATATCTCTGCATACCGCACATTCATGCTCCTCGCCTTTTCGAAATACTCCGTTGCGAGGTCGAAGAAATCCTGTTCCGTGAGAAGCACGTCCATCGCGGCGTAGTAGTTTACCAGAAACTCGCGGAGGTAGTCGCTCCCATTCTCGCCTGCTTCATAGTCATAAGTAGAGGGATACCGCGAGGTGATGAGATCCTGGAGGGAGGCTATGCCAGAGATGGGGACTTCGTTGCGGAGAGAGCAGGTATACCGGAGAGAGGGCGAGAGTGTACCTTCGAGGTGGACATGCTGCTCGCATTTGGGGAGACAGTGGATGAAGGCGTGCATGGCAGACATTTTAGAGGTGGATCGAGCGGCCCTAAGAAAGAATTTGGATCTGATGTATGAATAATAATAATCGGCGTATGTATGAATGGGGAAGCTGGCAGGTGAACTTCTCCCAAGTTCCTAATCGGGCTTAGTGCCAATCAAATTCACAATGTTGCGTAGCCAACTGTTGCATGACTAAGTAGACGATCATACCAAAAAGGAGATTCATGGCCATCCCAAATAGAAATACAGCGATTCGGTTGTACCCTTGGAGCTCAAGTGGACGGAATTTCCTGCCCGAGCAAACATTCTGAAGGTTTCGCTGATTTAGATCTCAATAAGATTTGTTATCGCGTGGTCGACACGCTCCTTGAATCTGCCAAGCATGCGGCGCTGCCATGACCGTGACCCCCACAGTTTGGAATTCGGTGACAATACGACAATTAATATGCAAAAGTCTGTCCAAATTGATTCCTCCATTTTTATGCCTTTGGTTTATTCACAAAATAAACTGGTCATAATGAATCAGAATACACATACGAAACAAATTTAATTCACAGGATATAAAATACAGACGCAAAAACAGATCGTAATATCAACCTAGAACAGTGAGAATCTTTCAGTCAAACTCCTCCATCCATAATCTCAAGCTCTTAACCAATCAACTCCAAACCTGCCCAAAATAACAATTATGCGTGCACACAGATTAAACGCCAGCATCAAAAAGTTCCAAACTGATATCCAAATCCAAACTCAAAATGAATGTTCAACATCTAAAATACTGTCGTCTAAAGACAGTCATAAAATGAGAGAGACGGACATGAGACTGCCAAAACATTTTGATATTAAAGTGTACAAGTGCAGTGTTCGCGTTCATTGAAGACTCTTCAGAGAGCAGCCCATTGAGTGGAGGATTGAAGTTCACATTAGACGAAGGGCCAACGACTCCGAATATTTGCGGATATTCTCTTCTGTAATGGCTGATTAAGTTCCAGAGGCGGACATGCGACGTAGTAAAAATAGAAATATTTGAACGCGCAAGTAAGGCATCCCGACGTAGATTAAAATCGTGGAATCTCTCACTGCGCACAATGTTACTCGTCAGCAATCGATCAAAGAAGCGATCAAAGAAAACACAGCTCACATCAATAATACGACGAGAGCACATAAAACAGCTTTCGCAAGCAAATTTAAGACGCTGTAGACGAAGCCATTGATATGCGCTCCGCACGATTCGTAGATTACCGTGGCAGTTTCCATCAACCGCTCATTATTTTCAGCCAGTGAAGCCTTGCAATCATCATTCCCGCTGTCAGTAATTGCCTCGAAGGCAGTGCTTTCATCCCCTACGCAGAGTTCTAATTCGTGCCCTCTAATGTCACGTAGCTCATCAAGTAAAGTCAAGTCATCGGAGTCCTTGGCACCAATAACTACGCTTTCCGAATACATTTCTAAACTCATTAGTGTATAAATCATAACAGCATATTCGCATTACGCACCTCTACAATCATTAAAAGTATCGTCTGTACGCAAGCTTTTATCTCGCTGAATACCTTTGCCAAAAGAATATGCCCAGGAAGTATAGTTTTTGAGATTTTGCAGCACTGGGACGCCAAGCGTAGTCGGGTCCCTGACACACGCAGAAGGGCAGGCAGTAGATGATGATGCTACCGCAACTGCAGAGAGTATATTTGGCGAAAAGCGGTTGATGGAGGAGATATTGGCTAGAAGAGATTAGTTAGCCAGGTCTGGATGTTACAGTACATACCACATACAGAGAGGGTAGCAGAATGAGGGATCAGAAGCGACAGCAGACTCAGATCCGACAGACAGTCGCAGCCCCTTCTCAAAGCTGGACTTGCTAATGTCCTGTTTAGTTTCCTTCCTATCAACAGAAGACCAAGAAGATCGGCCAGCATTTGCAAGCGGGAGTCTCGATGGTACAGCACAGACAAGATTGTTCTTCCCGGTAGATTTGACAGATGTGAACGAGGGACTATAATTCACGCGAACAGGGATTTGGGAGACGCAAGGCTTTCTCCAGTGGGTCCACCCTTTCGTCACATAGGTGAGAGTATCGCGTGATTCGGCAAATTCGTCGATGCTGTCGGCTTTCACGAACGTGGCAATCTCGACGGTAGGGCAAAAGGTGACGACCACCCTCGTCTGCCTAAGTGCAACTACCGTTTTAGCAGAATCATCGGCGGGAACGAATGAATGTCCGTTGCCGCCTTCGTTTGGGAGACGCAGCGGAATTTTCGAACCTTGCATAGCGAATTTGTGCAGTTTGGATGAGTGCGGCATGGGAGGCGTAACAATGCCACAAGAGCGGACAGGAAGCCGGGAATCCTCCTCGAGATTGACAGGATTGTAAAATAGAGGCCTTTCAACAGAAATGAGAGACTGAGGCGAACATTTTACACGCAAAATAGAGCTAGAGGGCGACTTCGTTGAATCCCATGACTTTGCGATATTGTCACCGAGTAAACCCTTGCGTGGGATCAAAATAGTCAGCCCGATGGAAGTAGGCTCCCGCTTCGTCAGAACAGAAGTGCTCGAAGCAGAGAAAAAGTCATTAGATGTGATAGCTGCAAGAATTTGACGTGGATCGTTCTTGACCATCGTGGACCTCGTTGAACTCTCGTCTCTGATAAGCTCATTCTCCTGAATATTGGGCATCAACGGCGAAACTTTCAGTGTCGGCCTTGCAGGATTCGAAGAATGCTGGTTACGTTTGACCTCAACAGGTGCCTGGCTAGGTCTCCCTATCTTCGAAACAGATGAAGGGCTGGTATTCTCCGATGATTTCTGACTTTATTAGTTTAAATTTGAAGTTTAAGCAGGTGCCTTACTGAACGCACTCACGTGACATGTTGAAATCAACTGCGGAAAAGGATGTACTTTGACCGGGGTGGACAACTTGATGTTTCCTGTCGCCAGTAAGGCAACGGGCGAGGAAGACCAGAGCGATGTCGCAAGTGAGAATCTTGACTGTGGGGAAAGCTGGCTAAGAGCAGCGCGTGCTGCGGCCAAAGCGAGGCTCTTAAAGAGTAAACACAGATTAGACCAAAGCTCTTTTATACCAAGATGTCTCAGTGATTGCATACCAAAGCACTACTTGGTTCCTCCACGCACGAGTTCGAACCCCCTGAGCCCGAACTGACTGGACGCGGAAGTGCAGTAAATAGCAGAGTGGACGGCAGCGAAAGAGATGAACGGCTAGTTGAACGTAATGAAGTAGTCAGCTGCTCAAAGCGGCTTATTACAAATGGTCGCCTGGACGAAGACGAGCTGCAATCCATGATTGCCGAGGATCATGAATTTTTTGATGTTGAAGAATGAGGATGGATTCGAGAGCAGAGAGTAGAAGGACAAATCTAAAGTGGATATCAGATAGCGTAGTAAACCAAAGACAAGAAGACTACGAGAAGTCGAAGGGAATCATGTGGGACTGGTCTGTATTCAAATGCGTGCTCCATGAAAGTGTATATGCGGTTAGTAACACAAATCCCTCATTTGTGTCATCAAACCTTCTGTGGGTTGCAACTAACGAGTGCGACGAGAAAGTTGAATGATACGAAGTCGATAATGGCCCTACGCGCTCTAGGCAGTCTGTCCGGTAGAGATGATAATAGTGTGGCGAGAAATTGGTTGTATGTATGTGATCCCGTGCTTCTAGTGGTTTTGATATTGTATCTCAATATGGCTCTTTTGTTTTCTTAGAATCTATCCAGTCTTGATTGAAATCGGGTCATTACGCTCCACGTGCAATGCGACCATCGAGTTATGTATTACATTGATGTTTTCAATCTACGTGCTACGTTTTACTGCATGCTCTATTGCCAAGTGGCTCGAGCTAAAACAGCTTAGCATCCAGACTATTAGTTCATCATGCATAACAATCCAGGGACAAGAAGCAATATAAGCAGTAAAATCCGCCGCGTGCAGGCATCCCTGAGATGTGTAAGTAGCTTGGCTACCGCGTTTGGCTTGGCTCTAATATCTGACATTTATGTAGAACAAGATGCGTCTTCATAATCCCGACATGCAAGATTGTACATTGAGCAGTGTTTCGACAACTGATCTTGAG
Organism: Lipomyces lipofer; assembly: GCA_003705915.2. Lineage (NCBI taxonomy): Eukaryota > Fungi > Ascomycota > Lipomycetes > Lipomycetales > Lipomycetaceae > Lipomyces > Lipomyces lipofer. The sequence goes on along the minus strand of PPJX02000074.1, from coordinate 50,888 downwards.
GCCTTCCAAACCTCGTTCATACTGGTGACTACAAGTAGCTGACCAATTACAGCTATGATATAGATGCTAATACTACTAGGCGCAATCAACATTGGCTCGCGATGTTGTCGGTACGCCGTTGAATGTTGCACCTGGTGACTTGCGACTGCTGTTCGTTCCGCCTACCTCCTCTCCTGCCGTTTCGTCGCTCTATTTTTCAGCAAGTGAGAGCATTGGGAGCAGTAGCAGCTCTGACCGTTTATTCGACAGTAGCCCCACCACATACTACACCGCGGTCGTATCTGAGCTCGGTAGCCAGTCGGCGAGATCTACGTTTACAGTGTCTACGAAGCAGTGCTTCGAGGTTGACTTGTCAAGTCTTGCTTCTGACTTGAAAATTACATCCGCGGAGAAAGATTCGATTGATCCTACCGAGAAGAGAGTGAACTACGAAGATTGGGACGATGACGATTTAGATTTGGAGCACCTGTCGCCATTGAACTATAAGCGTCGCAACGGCGCTGAGTTGAGAAGGTTATGCTCCTCCACAGACGGATGCAGATATGTTCGCTTTCCTAATTCTACGACGCCGATATCTTCGTATCTTTCTGCGTCGTCAACGTTGTCTTCAACATTGCACTCTTTTCTGAACAACAGATCAAACCAGCAGGAGAAGACGCAATGGAACATCGGCCAAGAGGCAAGCCATTATACCGTGTTGGTTGTAAAGAAGATTGGGCGATCCGTCAAGGTCATTTTTAATGGGCTTTCGAAATTACTGGGAACAACTGGACGCAAGGTGAAGATGGTTTTACTGTGCTCTGTGTTATGTTTTGTGGTGTACGTCGCAGTACCTGTTTAAACACGGATAGATAGACATTTTCATCTGTAATGAACTCCTGTTTGTGCGTTTTATTGGGATAGATGGCGTTGACAAGGGTCTGGTGTTACTGCTGATGTGATAAGGACCAACAGTGCATTATGACGCGGGGATTGTCTTGGAGACCTCTGAGTGTACACTTTATCGATGATTAGTTTTCTCAATTATTTCAAGAATTAAATTGTCTTGTAGAGCTCCTATACGTGTTACAGCCGTGTGCAAAGAATGTAGGACTATCAATAATTCCGTCCAGCCTATAAGCCGACTTCATTAATCCGGGTATGTACAATTTGATCCATTTATGCCTCTGCACGGTGTCTGACATTTATGCAGGGTCCAGGAATTTTTTGGGCCCGTAGGTTGGGCGAAAGATTTCAATTAACTTCTCCGGAATTGTATTCTTCCCACAGCGTGCTTCAGCACTAGTTAGACCTCATAATTGTCTTTCAGTATGTTCCGATGACAATCTCCTCATACTCGCAGTCCTCGTCCGCCACCAGTAGTGGTGTCTCTACACCGCTCAGCTCCATCTTTTCCAACTCCTCCATCTCCTCCGCCGTCTCCCTTCCGTACCAAATCCCGTCTCGCGTCTTTTCGCCTCGCATAGCCCATGCACTCGACCTTCCTTCCCTACGGTCTCGTCCCACGGCCCAAGAACTTCTCGCAGTGCTGGTCACCTATGCTCGTGGCACTGTAAAAAACTTTGCCGCCGACGACGAAGCTCCTCCAACACCAGAAGGCTTCGTAGACTGGGCAATTCGTATCGTTGGCTCCGGTTTGGAATGGATCCCCGACGACGACGACAGAGAGCAAGTCTGGGATTCTGCTTCAAAGAGAATATCTGAACGCTGTGGACGTACGGCTGCACCGAGCATGGAACGAGAATTCGAGATCGAGGGGTTAGACCAGTCTGTGGTGCTCTACGAGCCGAGTCTCACGGCAGATTCGTTGGGCTTAAAAACGTGGGGAAGCTCGCTACTACTATCGACGCGACTATTTCAGAGACATAAGGACTTTGTGCCAACCACGGCCCGGACAATACTCGAGTTGGGTTCTGGGACAGGTCTAGTTGGGATAGTCCTTGGAATACTCGGATATACAGTCTTGATGACGGACCTGGGGGAGATTCTCGCGAATCTCAAAGTCAATCTCGAGAAGAACAAAGAAAGATTTGGTGGAGAACGCCTATGGGATGTTGCCATAGAAGAGCTTGACTGGTTAGATGTGGAAGAGAGTGCCGTCTTCAAGCGAGGTGATAAGTTCGAGACGATTGTCCTTTCGGATCCGATTTACACCTCGGCGCATCCTAAAATGCTAGCTGGTGTTATCAATAAGTTCCTGGAGCTCGAGAATCCGCGAGCACGAGTTATCATTCAGCTGCCTCTGAGAGAGAAATTTAAGGATGTCAGAGCGGAATTCTGGCAAAATCTTTACGATATTGGATTACTCCCGCAATTGCACGGCCAAGAAGATGGAAGAGATGACTTCGGGGAGGAGACGTTCTGGTGGGGTATATGGCAGCCAATACAATTCTCTAAGAACGGCATCGGAATCGACGGTCTTCCTTGACAAATTCAATAAGGGTTGGGTCATAGACAATAGACTTTGTCATAGACGGCGATATAGACTATGCAATACTGTATTCATATTCATTTAATTTTTTCATACCTAACTATAATGTACAACACTACGCAGTGCTCTAATGCTATGTTACAACTGCCTACCTACTTTGGAAAAGGATCAGTATTACTCAACACAATGATCTTCCGCTCTCTAGATATGTACCCCTTCATCTGCCCCTGGTATATCATAACAGATGCCCAGCACTCCACCTGCTCGTCATCCACATCTACCCCCACAAATTCAAGCCCCTTTCTAAACGCCGACACCGGCATTCGCGTATTCTTATTTCTATCCGTGGCTAAAAACACTTGCTCGAACAATCGGGGCCGGACAATTTTGGTGCGGATCTTCAACATGGTGAGGTATAGGCGCTTGTTGACAAATAGCTTTTCGCGTGCAGCTAGAGCGACTTCATAGGTCCGCATGTCTCCTCTGCGCGCAGATACGAATAATTCCTCGTACATTGTACGCAACGTTCGAAAACATCGCCATACCGCCTTATTGGGATATCGTCGGTGTAGAAGTAAATGCGTAGGTAATAGATAAAGTAATATGAGTCTAAATGAATCTTAACAAATTATGACCATATAAATAGAGACGTGACTCAGACATACTCTTGATTCCGAGTTGATTTCTTGTGACATATGTTGAGCGCCGACTTCAAATTATCATCTGCCTTTTCGTAGTCCTCCTCCATAAACGCCAGAATACCGAGGTAGTATCGGTAAGTCACTACATGACTCTTAGGATATTCGTTCAAGGGAGGCATATCTGCGGACGATGCAGTTAACACTCTCACAACCGAAGTCGCGAGCGAGATTGTGCCCAATTTGAAGTATATCTTGAATAGTAATGTAATCACAAAATAAACTCCCCATTTCCGGGACTGGTCCAGCATACTATTTCGATCATTCAAGCAGACAGTCAAGGACCTGTTGACTGTTCGAGCTGCCTCTTCAAGTTTGTTGGGTTGACCGTTAGATATGCCCACTGCGGCGCTATCCATTATATGCTGGTCGGCCTCCAGTGCAATTATCCGCAGATCTTGGATCACTGTGAAGAGTACCGGTAGTATCCATTTATCGGTCTTCTCGACTATCCGATTGATAAGGCTAGGGAGTTAGCATATTTAGATCAGGCTCATCGGGAAGAACTTACTGTGCTAAAGCATTCTGCTCTCGATAGGCCGCGACAATATCTCTCGCAACATGTAGACTGTATGCGACCTGCCAGCAATTTACGGCAACTTCTTGCCACATCTTGTCCTTCACGGTCCGGCGTGCAAAGTCAGCAATAGAATCTGTGTCTGCGTATCGAACGTCACGTTGATTCTTTGCAATAAGAACCAATGCCTTGCCCCGTGCGGACATCAGATTAGACAGCTCGAGCGCCCAATGCGAATTTATCGCATTTTGAAATCGGTTGAAGTATGCTTCAAGTTCTTCTGCCATTGCGTGAGGATTTACAGGAGGCGGTGCTCTTATTGTGTAGAAATGACTTTTTTGGTGATGTAGGCGACAACGCTCCCACTCAGAACTTATAAGCCCACAGTAAACGAGTTCTCTCTTCCAGACCAATATTGAATCGCTTCAACGTCAATTGGACATCAGTATGTCCATTGACGTCGACTGGACACAGCTTGATGCCGCTGATCACGAACGGATCTCGGAAACAGTCCGGGATTTCCTGGACAGGCATTTTCAAAAGATGAACTTGCCATCATACATAGCCTCTGTTTCAGTTCTTGCATTCGACATCGGCACCGTTGCTCCAGAGATTGAGATAAAGCATATCGGTGATCCCTATCCGGAATTCTACGAGAACAATGAGGATCATATGCAATTATTACAGCAGCAGGCACAACAACAGATGCAATTACAACAACAGCAGCAGCAATTGCAGCAACAGAAAGCAACTACTCGAAGTTCAGCATCGCTAGGCACTTCAACATCAAGCATGCGAGCACGGCATCAAGCATTTTCTTCCGCGACTGGTACTGCGAATCTGCACTATTTTCATGGTGTTCTCACTCCTCCGCTCATGCCAGGGCTTCGATCACCACTACAAGACTCATTCCAGAATCTTCCTAGCATAACAGCATCCTTCTCAAGGCACGATTCTAACGGCGAAGATGAAGGCACTGTGGAGGGAGTTTCATCTTCATTTGAGAATCCGCTTCCACACCGTATAATTGAAGACAGGGCGCGGCTTTCATACGACGATGACTTCGACATCGATGCGGATGGCATTGCGGGTTCTAGTGACGACAGCTCTCCTAGTCCCGTAAGATCTAGCTCAATTTCAGGCGAAGACCGAAGTAGCGGCTCTTTGCCGAATAGGATGTCAGCCGCCTCTCCAACTCCAAGCCAGCCCCCGCCATTCTCCGTGCGTGAAGAGGATTTACAGTTCTTGCTTCACATAATGTATAAAGGTGATCTTAGACTTGTTCTGACAGCAACATTGCGCCTGAATTATCCATCACCTGAATTTTTGACTTTGCCGATTCGATTGACTATCACGGGCTTTCAAGTCGATGCGATGGCTGTGCTCACGTACATTATGAGGCAGATTCATTTCAGTTTTATCAGTGATGTTGGAGGTAATGTGGGTAGTTCTGCGGATGCCCAACCGTCTCAGAGGCATTTCGAAGTGCTACGGAACATCAAAGTGGAATCGGAAATAGGAGACCAGGCTGGAAAGGGAGCGGTGTTGAAGAATGTAGGCAAAGTTGAGCGCTTCATACTGGAGAGATTGAGGGCGTTGGTTAGAGACGAGCTGGCATGGCCCGGGTGGATCACATTCGAATTTTGAAGGATGACGTGTTTGTATACTAGAATCCTTTGTATATAGGCGTTAGGGAGTTAATCCGTCTGGTTTGGAGTATACCATTCAATGATACATTTTCGATTCACGAGAATGTAGGCGTGAGCCTCGTAGTTCGCTCTCCTAACTCTTCAGTGACACCTTGACACCTTATACTGATAAGTACGATGAGAGCGGAATTGGATACTGAGAATTCAACTCTTTTCTGCAACATTATTTACACAACCAAGAACAATAGAAGATCTTTATAGCACTGATTTGACGTATCTCGATATCAGACGCAATTGCAAATCCAGTCGTACCTAGCTATCGCCTAGTGTTGTAAATGCGGCGTTGGTCTGAACACGCCAGAGTCTTTAATGACGAAGATGGCAAGCCAGATAGATTTAAGCAGATACTTTTTGCTTGGCTGATTTTGGATGCATCAATACTTGCAGTTGGAAATGATCTTGACACCATCGTAAGTCGGATTACTTGAAATGACACACATCTACAATCTATGACAAATGCAGTATGCGTCGAATCTCTTTCGCTCGCTCATGGGACAGGCAACAACCCATAAGAGTTGGTTATCAACTCGATCATGGCGATCGGCTGTGCGACAGTTGCACATGGCGAAATAAGTAGGGCCATACGCACACAAAAGTTCTAAGAACAGAATGCTCGACTGCAAAATCCCTGATGGCAATTAGAAATATTCAAAAAGTTACTATAGATGAAGCTAGGCAGAGCCAATTGGGTGGTCTACCTGAGACGGAGAAAACCAAAGGCAGATGGGGTATAACTATAAGTCAGAATACCGAAATCGGTACTATAACAGAGTTAATACTATGACTATTGCAAAAGCAGTGATGGTTGGGGCAAAAATAAAACAATCAAAAATAGCGAGTCTCGCTGTGAAAGGAATAAAATTACTTGTGTCGGCGTCGGAAGTCTGACGTGGTGCATAGATCTTACTCAAGGATTATTTTGATGGAGGACGGCAATATTATAGTATATATCTCTAAACCAAAGAAATCTAGGGCACACTTCGGACTGACTATGACGTCGTGTCGTTGTTGTGCCAACGAGACGCCATCCCTGATCAGGAAACATTCAAACAATAAGCACACTAGCGAGCCGCCTCTTAAGGTGCTGCGCCCGCATTTGGCTGTTTTCTCCTTTCTCTCCCGCCCATCTCGCCTCGTCCTCTCTCTTCACTTTCACGCACTCAATAATTTCGAAGCTGGTCTTCGATTTTTACTTCGCTTCTTTTAATCGCTTTAGTTAACAAGCGTTATTTAATATTCCTGCGGCTGGTCCCGGGTTATATTTCTAGTCATTTTTAAGCACTCAAAATTCAGAATGAGCTTCAGTACACCGGTCAAGTCGCGGCCATCCACAGCTAGTTGCACTCCTCGTGGTTCACACTATCAACAGCCTCGCCTCGAAACGTCCCCTCTTACGCCTCGACAATATGCTCAGCTTTCGTCGTCGTTCGTGAGCACTCGTCGATTCTCGCCGGTCAGCGGTCAGGCCAAGTCATGTATTCACAGGCAGACCTCGTCGCCAATGCGTCTCGATGCCTATCAACCTGAGACTGCGCTAACCGGAACTGGTCCAGTCTCGTCGACGCCTAAGCGACCAGCCAAAAAACAGCTCTTCAGAACAGCCGTCCAGGGTGACCGATTTATTCCTAGCCGCAGCAGCTCGTCAACTGCCATGTCAAAGCTTGAGGGATCGGACTCTGGTCGGTCGATGTCTACGTCGTTGACCTCGTCGTCATCGTCCTCCGGGTCGTCCACGGCATCTTACCAGCCGAACGCGTCGAGCTTGGCCTACCAATCATCTGTCGCCGAAGCATGTGGTATCGCCTTGAACACAAGGATCCTGGCTTTCAAGCCTGAAGCCCCGCAGTCATCTAAGCCAATTGATTTACGCAGCCAGTACAATCGTCCGCTCAAGCCTGCTGCTAATGCTCAATTTCGACGGCGACTACCGACCAGCGCAGAGCGGATCTTGGATGCTCCTGGCATTCGTGACGACTATTACTTGAACCTACTGGATTGGTCTTGCAATAACCAGGTGGCTATTGGATTGGATCGCGATCTTTATGTTTGGAATGCCGAGACTGGTATCGTGTCGAGTTTGCTCAAGACTACTCCGGATACCTACATTTCAGGCTTGCAGTGGTCGGGTGATGGTGCGTATGTTGCAGTTGGATTGTCAGACGGAGATGTGCAGATTTGGGATGTTGAGGTGGGGGAAAAAGTGCGATCTATGAGTGGACACGCGGCTCGTGTTGGGGTGATGTCTTGGGATCGGCATATCCTGTCGTCTGGATGCCGCGATGGTTCGATCTGGAATCACGATGTGAGAGTCGCAGAGCATAAGATCTCCGAGTTTGTTAATCATCAAGCAGAAGTATGTGGCTTGCAATGGCGATCTGACGGTAGCCAGCTTGCTAGCGGCGGCAACGACAATCTTGTAAACATTTGGGATGCCCGATCAAGTACGCCGAAGTTCACCAAAACCAACCACAAGGCGGCAGTCAAAGCTCTTGCGTGGTGTCCGTGGCAGCTCAATCTTCTTGCGACTGGCGGTGGTACTTTCGACAAGCACATCCATTTCTGGAATGGTACCACTGGAGCTAGACTCAATTCGATCGACACTGGGTCTCAAGTCACGTCGCTGCAGTGGAGCACAACCTACAAGGAGATTGTCTCTTCGCATGGATATCCAGACAACAATCTTTCAATCTGGAGCTACCCTACACTTGTGAAGAATGGCGAGATTCAGGGCCATGACACACGTATTCTGTCCTCGGCGCTTTCCCCTGACGGATCAACACTCGCGACAGTGGCAAGTGATGAGAATCTCAAGTTTTGGAAAGTGTTTGAGCAGATTGGAAAGAAGGTATCAAGTGCAGTTGGCAGCACCCTGGGTGCGGGCAAGGATATAGGCAAGGTCATGATGATTCGATAAACGAACATTGTAAAGCTCGAACTATACGTGTGGATGATAAACACAGCGGGCAATACTAGTGTTAATTTGTACGATAGTTATAGGATTGTATTGGCCTCTTGTTGCATTGCGTATAACTTGTCCATATGTGCTCGGGTTCGGCGTCATTTGTTATTTATACCTATATGTGTTTTCTCATTTGTATTAAATTGTTAGGATATATGTTACCAAATGAGAAACAATAACTACAATACTAGCTTCGGTCTTATCCGCTATGCGAAAAAAAAAAGCCATATTAAACTTTTCTAGTATACAACATGATTCATGAACACCCAAACAAACTTTATACACCGAATCTAATATCGTCTCACATATCCATATGCTTATTCCGCCTCCTTTTTTCCTATCGCACTAAGCAGCTTATTGAAAACACCGTCAAAGTCCCCAAGCGCATAGTCTGGACCAGCAAACACCTCTTCCACAAGCGTCGAGTTCAACACAACATTCGCACGAGACGCAGACGTTGGAGCGGAGGAAACAACTGGAGCTGCTTTGGGAACGGTAAACTCTCCAACCTTCGGGTGCAAGATAGCTGTAGTACCAGGACTAGCCGCATTTCCAACGGCTATCTTCTCATCTTCCTCTTCGACTTCTTGTTTAGTCGCCGCAAGTCCCTTCACTTTCTCAGAGGATGAAACGGCAGAGTCCGGCTCGGTCAAGTTGTAAATCATCTTATCCGTATCGATGAAGGTGAATATCTGCTGGGAGGGAGTCGAAGCATTGTGAACAGCAGCAACTGCTCGCGAATGTTGTAACACATGAAGTGGATTGGGTGACGAATGAGAAAAGACATAGATGTTCGACTGAATTCCAACCCCCAATCCTGACATCTTTGTCGCATAGTTGGTAGCAACGCAGAACGTTGAGTCCGAAAAGGCTATGAGAGCTTGGGAACCCTTTGGCGAGTAACCAAGTCCAATACTCCAAGATGTACAATCGCGCAATAAATCAAACACTGTGAGTCTCTCAGCAGTCAACACTACGATCGAGGTGTCTATGATATTCAATCCGCGAATAGGTGATCCCAAGACTCCTGAGAGGCACCGGACAATTTCAAAAGACGCAGATTGGGATGTAGGGACTGCTACAATGTATATCTCATATCCAATACCCAATAGAATGATACTTCCATCCTGCGCCCAGGAAAGGGCAACATCCTCCTGAGTCTTCTCTGCTTCGGCAGAATACGTCAGAGATGAACGGTTGATCGACAAAATGTACGATGGCGAAAGTATATGTCGGGCCGACCATTCGATCTGCCGCGACTGAATCCTGGGGAATCTTGGGCGCCATAACTTTAAACCACCGCCGTGACAGGAAGTGATGAATGCGAGACCACGATGAAACGTAAGAGGAGCCGGAATAGCAGCTGCAACAGGCACGTTGAGACCATGCGGGCTAACAATTCTGCTCGTAAGCTTCCATGAGACGGCGCCGTCATTATTGGCACTATGGTCAGTCCAAAACTTCAAGTTGATTTGGACATCTGATTTCGAAAGCAGATCATCAATTGGCTGAGTAGCAGTCTCGTCGACAGTTAGCATCCATTCACTGTCTTTCGAGAAAAAGAGCTGAGTGACAGCAGGATCCGGAATCGCCTCTTCGAACAGCACTTTACCCAGCTGCAATGTGCGAGCGACAGGCTGAATACCAATTTGTTCGCCTTTGGCAGGGTCGTAAATCTGAATATGGGCATCTGTCTCCGTGGGAAAATACCAGTGAAACTGCCGCCTCCGAGGCTGATGAATTGACGATGAAACGCGATGAACTGCAGATGGAAATATCGTATAGTTGGGAAATGCAGTCTCTCCACTATCGATCAGCTTCGTAATAAAACCCTTTGCCTTCTTGGTCTCAATGTCCAATTTGAGAAATTTCAATGATGCTGATGTGAGATATCCATCTACTGATGGCTCTGGCAACGCCAGTGAAAGAGGAGGAAGATTACTATACCTCGCTTTAACACCAGACACTTGAAGACGGACGTCAAGATCTGCAGCAGAGAGCAGTACGATATCCTCGACACTATTACCGAGCGAAAGGGCATAGGTAGTGGAAGTGTTATCAACCACAATGTTTGTAATTGGTCCCGGTAGACGAGGTAAGAATTGTACATTACCAGTGTCGAGCTGCCAGAAGAGCAGTACTTTCTCATTTCCCCCAGATAATAAATAATTGCCATCCAGAGAGAATGCAAGTGCACGTACGGGATCAAGATGCCACTTTAAGGTTCTGATAACGTAGCCCTTCGTGTTGTGGTGGTACTTTAAGATGCTCGCATTTGACTCGTTAACAATTGGGTAGTACAAATCAATAACACCAGATGCCGAGCCAATAGTCAACACTCCACTGTCCGAAATGGCGACAGTGGACGATTTTCTCGACCTCTCAATTGTTGTTGTTGTACACTCATCAAGACTTGACAGATCAAAGAACTTGCCGATGACGAACGTTTCTGACGGACTCGTAGTAGTCATCTTCAACGGCGAGACTGTCTTGAAAACGAAATGAGTTTTCGAGTGAGACAGTGATAACATGCTGGCATTAGGCACTCTAAGAAGCGTTGAGGCCGGCACAGATCTGTCTTCGGAAACTCGAACAATCGATATTTCTTGACAGAGTTAGTATACTTTGAACATTATTGAATGAAAACTTTACATACCAGAGCCATCGCTGACCTCGGCCGCGGCCAAGACAAACGTCTTCCCAGAATCAACGATGCCCAAGATCTTGTGTATTGTCTGGATCCGGTGAGATTTGAAGTTGACAATCTTAGGGCTCTTTAATTTCCAATCCACGAACAGACATTGATTATTCCTCTTTGCTATCCACACAGAGGGATACCCGTTTTCAGCCACGCCTGCCGACGCGTCGATGAACAGATCCACAGCTAAATGAGCATCTTCTATCGGGACCTTCGCGACACAACATCTCAGTGGAAATGAATAGAGGCTTATTTCAAGCGTAGTTAACACCACAATGAATCTGATCATGAGTCAAACGATTAGTATTGATAATGTCTCAAGCACATTGGCCTAATAGCAATAGAATAGTACCTATGATCGGTCGAGAAGACTGGCGCTACACTCGACAATGTTCCACCAAGCGATGAAGATAGCCTCCAGGTTTGCTTCTTATTGCCATGTCTTCGTTTCCGACGACTAGTTATATTCTGAATGTCGGACATACTCTTTATATTTGGAGCTCTCATGGAAGCTAAATGAATTTGAAATTAGTTCTGCAAATTTTTTGTTGGCGAACGCGAAGTCCCAACCGACAAAACCTTTCCCACAATCTCGAACCTTCATTTGCAACCAAACTGTGAAACCCGAGGAGCCGTCAAACACCCAGTTACTACTAGTGTTAAGTCCTCGCTCACGCGACAGGAGGTACCCAACGCATGCCATACGAGATCGACTCCGGTTCAGGGAAATAACAATGTACGAATTTTTAATATCGGGTTAATTTTGATAGTAATAGTACTGTGGTAAAGTTTCAAGGCATAAGTCGGTTGGCATTTTTGGAATAGCGGCTACCCACCCTGAAAGAAAGAAAATAAAATGTCGGCTGACACGCATTCCGCTGCGCTCGAAGCTCCCTCGAAACCGAGTAACAAACGGCAGAAGGAAAATCGGATTTGTTCTTAAATTGGGATAAACAGCGGAAATAACGAAAAGAACGTTCTCTTGTGGGTTCTGTTTATTGATCCCATCGTAATTGCACTCGGAATTCGCAGATTTGCATCACCTAACAGACGGTTTGAGCCAATGTCATTCACCATGCTTTCAGCTTCCAGTGGAATCAACACCACCATGCAAAGCACCCCGAAGTCACATCTATTCCCCCCTCAGTAATAAGATACTCCGCTAGATGTCGAAAAGGTGTTCGCAGCACAGCTCTGACCGAGGCAGGTACACACACTCCAGACGGCGGTACGAGAGGTAAGCGCAGTAATATCATCCGATTCACGATTGATTCTGCCTCAAATATAAAACACCGTGGTTATGCGTTCTCAGATCTCGGTACTTCTTCTTCTACGGCTTTGGGTGGAAAGTTTAGAGCTCCATATACAATTTCTACGATCGAGTGAACACCAACTCAAAGCAGCGCCGCCAAGGTTTCGGAGATAAGGCCCCGCTGGGAACTTTCTTCCGCTCGGAATCCAACCGTTGCTCCATTTCCTACAATTATTTTAGCATTACCAAATTTCTCTGGGAAATATCTCTTGCATGGAATAAACAGCGCGAAATTTATTTATTTTCGAAGTGTTCGGCTGCCAGCAGTAGGACGGAGTATATATCTGCAGAAATATCGCCAAACAATTAGCAGTAACAGCGAAAAATCATCATGAATGGGCAGGATGCCACACCACTTCTTGTTCAGAAATTTCCAGAGGAAAATGAATATTCAGTATCTCAAGCCGCTTCTGTGACTACGGCGCTGGCATTTGTAGCACCTACACTACCCCCTTTGTCTCTTCCTTCTGCGTCTGTTGAACCTCCCATCCCCCCTATGTCCCCAGTGTCCGTCACAGCCCCACAGATTCTACAGCACAATATGGAGCACTCATATGGTCATCAGGACTCTGCAGACTCTCCAGGAGAGCGTTCAGATAAATTCGCGCAGCCTCCACGCAAGCGCCGGCGAATTCCGGTCTCGTGTGCATTGTGCCGGCTGCGGAAACTTAAGGTAAACATAAGTTGTGTGACCTGGTTACGATCCGGAGACTCATAGAAATTGACATCCTCAAAGTGTAACAGGATGCAGCCATGCTCAGCTTGCGTGGCCCACGATACTACTACGCAATGCCTCTATGCTGTGAAGCCGTGGCTGTCTGAATCCACACCTCCACAGGGGTGGACTCGAGTTGTCCCTGAGCCAGATGTGCAACCGCAATTGCCAACAGATGGACAGCAAATGCGAGGACAGCTTCCGATTGCCAAAATCTCTACGTCTCGAATTGCTCCGGTACCAGAGCATACCGCAGTGGAATTCTCGCAGGTCACCGTGCGCTCCACTGACCCGACAGCGGCACCGGAGTACTCGGAACTGAAGACACGAATGGAGCGCCTGGAGGGTCTTATTGAGAGGTTGACGGCAAACGGCGCTGATATCCGGGGACTAGAAGAAAGAAAATCCCCCTCATCCGCCTCACCAACTGCGGCAACTCTACCAGCTACTACCGCTACGCCAGCTTCAACCATCGACTCGTTCCCAACACCAAGGACCGAAACGTACACGCCAGACCCTCAGCCTGGTGATTTGTCCCTTCTTCGACCAGAGGTGGAAATCAAAAGGAACAGGATCACCTATCTAGGGCCCTTGGCTCCCATTACGGCAATAACTCAGGATGTGTATATTCAGAAGTTCATCGGAAAGATAGACCGCGCTGCAAAACATAAGGCTCATCAAGTCAGAGCCGAGAGCTTGCGACCGATGCAGGGAGACCGCGCTGAGCCACATCACTGTCAGAGTCGTCGCAGGTCCAAAGAACTTGCGCCCCCGCTGAAGAATTCGATGTTGTCACCTGAACAGGAGAACATTCTTGTGGAGCTTTTTGATGTGAAGGCAGAGCCGACGAAGCAGTTTCCCAGACTCGAGCATCGACCGCTTTGTGATTTCCTGATCGACAAGTTTATGCAGACGGTAAATTTGATTTATCCCATCGTGAATCCGAGTGTGTTTCGCGAAGATATGCGCAAGTTCTGGGAAGCAAAGGCGAAGGCGAAGGCAGAAGTGGATAAAGTGCAAGCAAAGCCTCGCGGATGTAACAAGGCTTCGTTCTGGCAGACTTCGCGAAAGGCAGATATGCGCGGCATGGCATTGTTTGCAATACTGTTGAGACTTGGAAGGTTATCGCTGCCAATAGACTGGATACCGTCTCATTCGGGATTCCCAGATTCGTATGCCGTCCTATTTGGACCAAGATTGCATGAATTTGCTTGGGATTATTTGCGTGAGACGAATTATATGGGCAAGGCGGACTTTGTGGTAGCACAGGTGCTACTTGGATTTAGGATTCATCTTGTCATCAGCCCAGAAGACGGTGATGGGACAGATATGTCGGATTCAGCGGCTTTTACCGGGATGTTGTGTCAGGTCGGATTAACAATGGGATTGCATAGAAATCCTACTCTGTTTTCTCAAGTACCGCCGAGTATGGCTGATGCATGGAGGACTATTTGGGCCCAACTAGTGATATTCGACACTGATCGCGCACTTGACTTAACTTTGCCTTTTTCACTTCCGCTTGAGATGTCAGACACGCCGTTGGACCACTTTCCAGGATTCACAAATGATGTCGCCTCGCATGAGCAGCCATCTGTTGTATTCCTCGACGCGCATGTTAAGTGGGCATTGCTCGCAAGATCGATACTGTGCCGAATTATGCGTCCCAGCTTCGTACTCAGCAAGGAGGAGTTCCAGCAGCACTGTGAGGAACTACTGAAGTTCGAGGAACGCCACCTCAGCTCATTTCAGCTTCTCATGGAAGTCATCCATGCCGACGCCGACGCGTCTGTCTCTGGTCCTCAGGACTCCTACGATTTGGCACAGAAATTCGTGCTGCAACTCCTCTTTCTCAGACTACAGCTTGCGCTCTTCCAGTCTTATTCCCCGCGCTCACAAGCTGAAGCAGCAGATGTACGTTTTGCCCGTGTACGCTCCGCGCTCAGGATGCTCGACACGATAACGACCTGCATGCACCGTCGCCACCTTTTCTCTGGCTTTGTATGGCTGCTCGTTCCGTTTTCGATCCGACACTTCACATGTCCGACCGCCATCATCCTGAACGGTCTCCTCCGGGATATGCATTCCCCATCCCCATCTCAAGTCAATCAACTACAGACCCTTCTCGACGATCAGTGGGCCAAACCTGATCTCGCATTCCGCTATGATAATGCCAGTGTTTGCGATATTGAACGGCTCTATCAAGCGTTCATGAAGACACATGAATGGATATTGGCATTCAGGAGTCAGTATTATAGCGCGTACAAGGCGGTCTCGATGATTATGTTGATTGCGGAGTGCATTAAGCGCCAAGTTGGTGAGCACTGTAGGATGGGTGCGAAGTTGGTTGAGGATGCGGCGGTTGTGCAAATGACTGGGTCGACGGCGAACGCTACTAGTAGAGCAGACCATACCGTAACGATGAATGCTTCCGAGATAGAGACACAGAGTATTCCGATGGATGTGCCGGGAACGGGAGAAACTGATGTACTGCTCTACGGTAGCTCAGAGTGGGATGAGATGTTTCGGGCATTCTCTACTGGCCACGATGCGATTGGAGATTGGTGGCATGACTGGTCTGCAGCGATGCCGGCCGATGAAGAGTTCGTTTTTGATAAACAAGGCGTGGAATTCGTTGCGTTGGGGTCCAAACCGTGATGTCAATAATTTCGTTGACAACGATTTTGAGCAAATTGTAGTTCTAGGGATAGAGCTTGGAAAGTATTTCGTGTTCCGTACGGATTGGAGTTTGTTAATTATTAGATTTTGTACTCGTTGCCGCACACCCCATAATGCTACCAAGGCTTCTACGCAGGAATAGTATTATTCCAGGAATACATGGCCCATGCCAAAGTAAGAAGATCAAACTGTATTTTGATTCATAAGTTTCAGCTGCTCAATTGCCGCAAATATTGCGGCTCTTGCTCATTCGGATCTACACTCCACACATAGTGTCTACATCGCCAGCCTCGCACGGCTTGTGAATTTGTGGAACTTTTGAATGTCACTGATCTACTGTTCTATACTAGGTTTATAGCCTGGTAGGCTCGCCAGTGCTGTACAATACATACGGTACATGTTCAATTATTCTATTTTTTCGTAGCTGTCAACATATTTCGCAAGGGGTTAAGGACCCAGATGATCCTGACTCAGAACTCTGTTGATGGCGAGCTCTCGCCAAATCAGTCCTGAAGATCGATAGATCCATATGCGAATCCACGTAGCATATACCGTCACGAAGAACCAAATTGCGCTTATCCCAGAGGGACATCATCAAGTCATAGTACGGGTATCTTGCTCTATACAATTCTAATTGCCAATTAGCGCAAACTCCGCCACCCAAGTGCGTGAAATACTCACCTCCCTGGTTAGCACAATTGGCGTCTTCCACGCCTGAGCCGGTTTGTACGCGCCTGGCGTCGATTTTGTTTTTCAAATCTTCCAACCGGCGTATCTTGCCCCTAAAAACTTACGCGTAATGCAGAACACCTCGCCGATCGTGAATATGTTGTTCATTGAGGGGCATTCCGGCAAGTAGAAGCGGGACAAGTTCCTCAAAGATATCCTCCTTTTTATGCCCTACAGAGGCACAAAGCTTCCAATATCTGAACCATTGATTTTCTCCATGGCCTTGTCCTTTGCTCTCGCTGCCACAAGGTAGCCGATTTTCACTTTGTGATCCAGATGAACATCGTCCTTCAAGTGCAGGTTTGTGTGCCCTCTTCCACTCAATCTCGCCGGCATATACATCTGCGACCCATCTCTTATTGGCGTGCTTGTTCTGTTGCACGACCTGATTGCAATTGTGGATAGTTTTTGTAGCTATAACTATGAACAGACTGCTATCCTTTACGCATCTGGCCTGCAAATTCCAAGCATACGCGCCATCCTTGCACTTTAGACGGACCCGTGTAGTGTCAGATTATACAGTGACGAACTGATATCCTTCCTCAATAGCATTCGACTTCATCGCATGCCTGAAAGCCTCGATATCAGGGAACTGATCGCCAATTATGGGTGGGGGGTGCTTGAGGGAGGACGTGGCTCTCGATAACGCGACCGAGCAGATACTACTGCCGCGACGCGTTCAACCTAACCATTAAGGATGCAGAATAATTGGGTACCGGGATCCCGCGGAGATTGGGAGGAAACCGATGTTGGGTACCATGGGTACAACGCCCAGTGGCAATTTTGATGCTACCCCAAGAAATAACTAGGAGGTTGTGGGATTGGCTTCATATATTCAAATGCCCCCAGTAAAGCAGGGATTGAGAAGAGATACGTACAGACTGTTGAGAGATGTTTGACAGAATCCGCAAATGATAAAACGGGCTACCACCATAGATAAAGTGTTCGCATACTATAATGAACAAACCATAAACATCTTACACAATGACGGGTGGTTTACGATAGGATAATAAACACGTATAAGTTACACTCCGACACCAATTAAACCGCAATAACCGTAAACCCTTACCGCCGTATCGCAAATGACCCTGTCGTGCAAGATGATGCGGCGGCAGCCCACTACGTCTTGTCGTTCGCAGTCAGTCAAGCCACGTATGTTTCCGGGAGGAAGCCGTGTATGCTTGACGGCATTTCTTCAATGACTCTTCAAATGGCTCTACTATGGTTTGTCATTACGCCAGAAAGGCCAGGTCACCTTGATCCTACTCTCACTCTTCGTCTTCTCAGTTCAGAAGTTTATAACCACCGTCCGGGCCACGACAATGCTCGCCATTGTACGATATCATTCTAATTTCTTGCACATTCCGGCGTTGTTATGTCGCCGATGGACAACTATTTTGTCTTCCGAATTCCGAAGACGACTTGTTTCACGGATGAACAGAAAGGAACGGTCGAAAAGTTCAGAGATCTCAGGCTCTACGCACTCCAAGAGGCGCCACAATTTTTCGCTTCCACTTATAAGCATGAAGCCAAGTTGTCATTCGGCTATTGGAAAACTTATGTCCTCCAATCCTCCGTTCAACACTATGCGATGATCGAGAAATCTTCGGGAAACTGGATTGGTCAGCTCGCGTTCCATGGACCATTCACATATGAGACCTATCACTTGCCAGAGGAATCTGGACAGAAGGACTTGGATGAGCGGAATGAGATTGCTTTACAGATGAGTGCGGTGTATATCCGACCCAGTCATCGGCGCAGAGGTCTCGCGAAGGTGTTCTTGAAGGAGGCAGTTAACGACAGTGCCATACTTTACAGACAGGAGCCGGATATGGCTCAAAAGACTGTGAGGATCAGAATTACTGTACGACCTACCAATGTTGCTGCTCTGGCTATGTATGAGAGTTTGGGATTTGTGGATTCTGGGAAGTGTACTCTGGCGGAAGCGCTTATTGCGAATGACGAGGGTGATGTTATCCCTGAAGATGGTGGTGGTGTCGAGTTTCACTCAAGATACGGGTGTTTGCTTGAGTTGAGATTGTGATCTATCGTAGATCATGTGAATGTATAGTGATCGTGTTGTTGATATAGATTAGCCCAGGTAGGTTAGATAGAAGCCATTAACATTGATGAATTCCTCGGACTGCAAAAGAAAGGATTTAAGTTGTCCAGCGCTAGTCTGTTCCCATAGGATCCGTTTTCGCTGTCGTTTTGTTTGTCAAGGACTGAAAAGGTAACCCGGCTTGGCTCCCAGCTGAGACGATTTTTTGCGTTGCGGGAACGTAACAGCAGTTCCTATGTTAACTCCTTGTTTTCCTTGAGTTTCCGCACACATATCTTTTCAATTGAGGCGGTTATTAATCAGTCGATGTCAACGATCTATTCCGACCTTCAAAGTTGCACGAGTTCGCGTCTGAGTTTTGGAAACTAAAATTTCTGTGATATTTGACTGTTCACACGGGTGACGTGACGCGTTCTGATATCAACGTGTAATTAATTGTTGTCTCATTCTATTCAAGTAGATTTATTAACCATTACCAAAGGCCACGACGCTCGTACATTTTGCGATCAATTTTTCACCCATCCTCAGTCTCTTTTTCACATTACCATTAGCATTCCCAACACCGCAAAAGCCACACCAACTAGTCCATCAGACACAGCCATCTTCCCCGCACTGCCCGTCGACGTGGCAGATGGCGACGCAGAAGTGGTCGACGACGCGCCCGACTCGGGCAGCGAGCCTGTCCAAGCTGAAGTAGTTACTCCGCTAGAGTTTGTACAAAGGCTGGAACTCTGCACGGCCCTCGGCGAGATGGAGACATCGGCGCACTAAAACACAATCTCCATCAGCATCCTATCAAAATTCAAGCGGATTATTAATACGATATATGATAACTCACGTTATATAACTCCCCATCATCCGAGAAAAATATCACCTGAATCGTCCCGTCCAGCGTAGAAGTCCGGTTCGGAGAGAACACACTGCCGGGCACCTCAACCATTGGAAAACACACATTCCCCGCGCCCTCTTCCAAAAGAATCGGGACTAAAGTCACATTAAAATCGTCGCTGTTTACGCAGCCAGAGGATTTGGGGCAGAAATTGACCTCGATGCCTGAGATCGAGTGCGAGGTGGACATGGAGATGGGCGAACCGTCGGGGTTAAACAGGGTGCGGGAGGACGAGACGGTGTTCTTGCCGCCACAGGGGGCGGTCAATTGGGTAGGATGATTGT
This sequence comes from Lipomyces lipofer, assembly GCA_003705915.2. Taxonomy (NCBI): domain Eukaryota; kingdom Fungi; phylum Ascomycota; class Lipomycetes; order Lipomycetales; family Lipomycetaceae; genus Lipomyces; species Lipomyces lipofer. The sequence continues at coordinate 31,209 of PPJX02000074.1, read as the reverse complement.
CTCCGCGGGAGGCGGGGTAATTAAGGTTGAAATGGGCGATGGCCGGTGCGGAAACGGCAAGGACGATTGCGGCGGTGGCCAGGAGACGCATTGTGACGATTGTGTGGATGAGAGAAGAAGAGTGAAAGCAATTGTAGACGGAGAATGACACAGGGGAGGGAAGGTGAAGGATATTTGGATGATTCTCGGACGGGGCATAAATGCTCATAGGATGGTCTAGCCTCGGAGCGCGGACTGGGCTTTCAGATAAAAACGCGATAACTACTCGCGTCTTCATCGACGTCAAGCGCTGTAAGAAGACATAGACCGATTTCGAAGTCCCTATGCTGTCGTATTCGTCCGCGGCACCTATTGTAGCTCTCTCAATTGAGTGCCGTACCTATTTACTCATATTCCTTCGCAACTTATGCGACGTTAGGCGAACAAGTTGTTCTGCATTTCATGCGATATGTTATCCTCCAGACACGAAATGTGAATGCGCCACCGCACGTGTGCGAAGTCAGTGGCAGTGGAACTGCCATTTTGGGTTTGTGCGGCTGCGGCTAGTCTAGGAGCTTATCCGAATACGGAAGATTGTGTGGCGCATGATCTGAGCAAAATACGAGCAAATTTAATTCCCGGTGAAGTCGTGCGAAAAGCACCAGTACGCCATGCTCCGCAGCCGGCGAAGACGACCCCGAAGTCCCTCTCCTCACGATCGATGACATGACGACGTACGATTCTGTGGGTCCTATGGGCTGCTAATAATGAAATCACGTATGGTGCGAATCGTATACTAGAGATTGACGAGCTAGGACGCGCACGGACGAACTGGGACTCTAAAACATCGACAAGGATGTATCAAATGCATTAAAACAAATCAAGAAGAATATACAATCCAATACTCCGAAAATAATCCAATCATCCATGTGGAATTACGTTCTATGCGACAACAAATCCTTCAGAAAAATGTCTCTTGAGACGAGAAATTTGCTGCAAATCTGCCGAGTAATAATTCACCCAAGAAAATACCACCAAGGACTGATAGAAAGTATCCAATATTAAACGTCATAACTGCTAACATCCTGCACTACTCGTTAGCAAATCAGTCACTTCCACACCAAGAGAGTACGTACAGTAAATATGAAATCCCCGCCAGCACAACCTGGATCAGTGACATCGGCACGTCAATCGTCAACCGCCATGGCCTGATATCCGTAAACTCGAATGGCCGATTCGGCATCGCCACTGGCGTGGCACTGGCACCCCCCATCACCGACTTCTCCAGGCTCCCCGCATCGTCCACGGCACTGGCCGAATACGACGCGAGAACATTGCGCGCCCGGGCGGTAAGGTACCGATGAGTGCGGTGCTTGATGACATGGGTGAATCTGTACAAGACGCCTAATACGATCAAGAAGATACATGTTCCGGCATAGCGGCTCGTCGAAGATGGGGTCCATCCGGCTGCGAAGAGCGGATCGGAGGTGGAGGTGTGGAAGACCATGGCCTTCATCGCCATGGACGACGACGAACCCGTAGACATGGGCATGCCTGCCATGGATGTCGCGGCGGCGGACATATCCATACCAGCCATGCCAGTGGAAGTAGTAGACATGTCCATCCCGTCCATACCGGACATGGAGCCATGCATCACGGAGGCGATGGCGGACTCCGTGGCCATGGAAGTGCTTGTAATGAGGGACGTGACGCTAGAGGCGGCCATCGCGGCCATGGTGCTGCTTGACATTGCAAGGAATGTGGGAATATACTCGGAGTGTTGTGATGGTGCAGAAAACTGGGAACACGGAGAGTGGGAGGGATTAAGTCATAATTAGTTCGTGTCTGTACGCGGCGTCGCCGGTCCGCCGCTAGACCCCGTCTGAGTAAAGACTGACTGGGGCAGCTCGCTCAAGTTTATTTCCATTGGCCCATTACCACTTGAAATCTCGTCTGACGGCAGTTGAAGAAGCAAATTACGGTTACTCTGTGCGTATGATTGTAATTGTGGGTGAAAATGGTCTAGAAGTCGGGCGACACGCAATTTATGAGCATTAGCTGCACGCATGTTTACGTACTTCAAAGTGCCCAGATCTAAGATTACCTGGACTGCGCTCGAATGCCATTATTCTTTGCCATACCTTATCGTCTCATGTTCGCCACGGAGGAACACTGAACGGCTATGCCAACAAGCTGATCCAGCGGGTTCTTCTGCGATAATCGAGTTCGGACATTACGCGCATTCATGTATAGTACGATTCCGGCTGCACAGAGAGCCGCATGGACCCTGCATGTGGCAGTTCACGCGCAAAATATGAGCAAATTAAAACGAAGGGGCTTGTGTTGTAAGCATGTGGCGTGTGTGGCTTGCGTGGTGGGTTAGGGAGATTTCGGTGGAGCGAGGACTCGAATACGAGGTAGAGAAGGGATTGTCGTTGAGAGACTTGTCGACACGTTTTCCCCTCCAGTCCGTGCGAATTGGAGGGCTTTTCAACCACATGGAAGAATTTAAGTTTCATGGAGGCTTTGATATGAGATTCGTCGTTCGGGATGATCGGGATGATAATCCACAGCCATTGGAGTTTGGCCTGTGCTTCCGATGAGCAATTTCGCTTGTCAACCTTCTCTGCTTCTTCTACTCTTCTCTTGCACACTCCTGTCCCCAGCCTGATTCTCTCATTTAATCTACTCTATTGAAGATTCCAGTACTGAACAGCGGTATATTCAATCAGTCATACTCACTCTTATTCGAGGCAGTATGTCTTTTTCGTTTTTGGCATTCCCAAACATGGGCGCGGGCAAATTTAACCAGGACGGCACGCCGCGGCCGGGGTACATCGCGAAGATGTACTGGGCAGTTATCGGGGCATTCTTGGGTATTGCGTTTTTGATCCGGTTGGCTGATTTGGCGTTGGGGTGGCAGCGGTATGTGTCGTCGAAGCTAGGACTACTAGAAGTTTTTGCTAATGAGATTACAGAAAACGGACTTCATCAGCGCGTCCTCGATTTATATTAACGCGGTTGCATGCGACGTTTACGTCCGTGGGCAGGATATTGTCGTATCTGACACCGACCTTCCTTCAGAGACATTCTGCGGTATTGCGCTTGCCCTCGACGGGCCGTGCGTTCCTAATACTATGCTACATGGCACTCCTAATTGGTCTCTTCTTCTACAAAAGTCCGATCAAGGAATCCAACGACTGGGAAGACGCGGCATACCGCGCCGCGTGGCTTTCCATAACTCAGCTGCCGCTACTAGTGCTCCTCTCGAGCAAAAGACTTACCGTTATCAGTTTCTTCACCGGCGCGTCGTCGAGCGTATCACTCAACTTCTTCCACCGCTGGGTCGCACGCGGATTGCTTCTCACTGCAACACTGCACATGTTTTATATGATGCGGTACTACGCCTCCTTCCAATTCCTCGTCCTTCAGATTAAAACGGATCCTCTTACACGACGCGGTATTGGAACGTGGTGCGTCCTGGCATCGATTGTCCTGATCACAACACTCCGGCCGCTGCGCGTCGTCGCGTTCGAGTTCTTCTTCGCCACGCATGTCGTCTCCATCATTGCGTTCTTTACAGCGCTGATGTTGCACACGCCCAAATACGCACACGCATACATCTGGATTGCAATAGGATTTTACATTGCCGATTTGCTCCTGCGGTGGTCGTTCATCGTCGTCAATAATTTCTCACTTTCTGGTTCAGTCCTGCGCTTCCGTGCCATCGTCCACGTCATGCAGGATGAAGATACTTTGGTAATCGAAATCCCTATGGCTCCTGTCCCGAGACTCCTCAAATGGACGCCGGGCCAGCACGTCTATCTTACATTCCCGACCGTCGCACTGTTTTCAGGCCACCCGTTCACTGCCTCCTCACACCCCGCAGACGGCGCGCTTTTGTTTGTTGTTTGCGTCAAATCGGGTATGACATGTCGGCTTAGGGACATGGTTCGCAGCATTGGTACCGCCACGGCATCAGAAAACGAAAAGAAATATGGTGATATGGTCGCGATGGCGGAAGTACCTGTCCTGCTCGATGGGCCATATGGCGGTGCACGCCGTTCTTGGAATCAATTCGAAACGGTCGCGGCGATTGTGTCAGGTGTGGGCGCGACGTTCGGGTTTACGGTCTTGAGGGACGTTTTGGCGTCGTCTTCGGCCGGAGCCTGCGAGAAAGTCAAGCTGGTGTGGATCGTACGACGGTATCTTGATTTGTCGGCGTTCAGAGCGCAAATAGAACAGGTTGCCATTGTGGCGCGGGAGCAGCATGGAATGGCGGTTGGCGTCGATATTTATGTATCGGATCCAACTTCCATTCCTCACATTCCGGAGTCCGAGATTGACCAAGTTTTAATAGAGAATGACGCCTTGTTTGAGGTTCGGCAAGGGAAGCCTGACGTTCGCGCCGTGCTAGGCTGCATATTGGACGGTGCGGCTGGCGAGACGGGCCTAGCGGTCTGTGGGAGCGCGGAGTTGAATGCACAGGTGAAGACAGACGTGGCCGTGTTATTAGATGCGAGGGGTGCGCATACGGGGTCAGGTGCACAGGGGTGTTGGGTGCATACGGAGATGTTTGAGGAGTGAGTTGAGCGGGTTTGAGGATTTTGCATTGGGGTGGGGTACATGCTAGACGGGCTTTTTATGGATTAATGCATGAATATACAATAGTTAGTTCTCGTAAATTAGTCTCTAATGGCAAAGTGGATCTATCTATCATCCAATGCAACCACAAGACCTTGTCCTGCCCAATTTAATCCCAAAAATGTGGCACCTGCTTGTTACACATGTTTCACAATCGCGACCAAGTCGACCCTCCCTTTCTCGTCAGACTCTCCTTCGTGATCTCGTTGACGTTCGCACACCCCGACAACGCCATCGCGAGCTTGAACTCGTTCTCAAGGAGTTCCTCAGCCAACTCGACGCCCTTCTGGCCGCCGTATTTCAGTCCCCAGAGAACGGGCCTACCGATCCACACAAAGTCTGCGCCGAGGGCGAGAGCGCGGAAGATATCTGAGCCTCGGCGGATGCCACCGTCCATGTGCTAAAGTCATGTTAATCCAAAGTCATTCGATATCAGAGTTTTAAAACGGAAATACTCACAACAGGTACTCGTCCCTTTACAGCGGCAGTCACCTCTGGCAACGCATGCAACGTCGGCAAACAGCCATCCAACTGCCTACCTCCGTGGTTCGACACCCAAATCCCATCTACCCCTGCCTTGACCGCGTCCTCAGCGTCTTCCGCTGTCAACACGCCCTTCACCCATATCTCCATCTTAGTGATACTCTTCAGCCATTTTATATCCTCCCACGATAGTGCAGGGTCAATCACATTGGGCTTGACGGTATCGTTCAGGAGAGACTTGTTAGCGCCGGGGCCCTTGCTTTCGCTTGCCTCCTCAACGGAGAAATCAATTGGGCCGGCGTATCGTCCGCCCACGAAGTTCCCGGGTGCAAGGTCCGGCGGGAGAGCGAATTTGTTCTTCCGTTCGGAGAACCTGAGGCCTAAGTACGGCGAGTCAATAGTCAGAAGAACGGCCTTGTAGCCCGCCCTCTCGGCGCGCCTTACTAGATCGGCGGAGGTGTCGCGGTTCTTAAACACATATAGCTGGAAAAACAGTAAGTTGTCGCTGCCAGCGACTTTGGCTTGCTCCAGCGAAACAGAACTATACGACGAAATCGCCATCGGCCAATTGCGTGCACGCGCCGCGCCCGCCGTGGCAATCTCGCCGTCTGGATGCGCAAGCTTGTGCATCGAGCTCGGTGCAATCCCGCACGGGATTGCGAAGGGTTTCCCAAAGAGCGACACTTTGGGCACGGTCGAGACGGTGGTCACGTCCCGGAGATATCGCGGACGGATGCGGTAGTCAGAGTAGGCGGCGACGTTCTCAGACACGGTAAGGAGGTCGTTCGCGCCGTTGGCCCAGAAGTCCCAGGTCATTTTGTCGAGGGAGCCGCGGACGGCATGTTCGAGGTCTTCGAGGTTGAGGATGGACATGGTGAGGCGAACGGCACCCGAGGTCGCCAAATTGGGCAGCGATGAGGCTTGAAGACGATATTAGAAGACGTGAAGACGTGAAGACGATGCTAGACGGAAGTGACAAGAGAGAAGAGATGTGCTGCAGGCAATTTAAGGATCGGTGGGGTAGATGAGAAGAAGTCTGGAGCTGATGCTTTGTCACACCCCCCACATAGGATCACACTGATCACGGACGCAAGGTGGGGTAAGTAAGGGTAGGCCGCGAACACCACTTGGTATTCTGCTTTGAGTCTGCACGTCGACGGCAATGAGTCCGATCTCCGTATTACCTTTGCGATAGATACTATTTTAGGTCCTTATAATTTTCCCGATTTATGTCTATAAGTGGCCCTCTATAATTACATGCTAAAACTGCTCACATTCATTGCGCCGCCTACTGCCTACATGACCATCGAAATGTAGTATTCCGCGCCCATAACGCCCTTCTCGTTCCTCGCAAATCTCCCTTTGCCAATCAAAAACTTATTATTCACCCACCCCTCCTTGGGCGCATCCGTCTCTATGACTGGCTTTATAAAGAACTCGGTCTCGCCAAACTCCATGTGGCTTCCCGACCCATCGAAAATGGCATTCATCGCCGGTGTCGGCTTAGTGTATCCTTGATAGTGGATGTACACGCCGTGCCCGTCTTCAGTCTCTGCGCGGAGGCGCACGTCGAGGGTGAGAGTATTATCATTGTCGAGAAATAGCCAGTTCGTGCCCGATGTGATTTTAATGTTGAAGGGGTAAGCCTCGTCGGTGGAGTCGCAGTAGCCTTCATGGATTTGAACGAAGACTGTGTGCGGGTGTTAACGTGGAAACTATATATACAGAAAAAATCTGAGAATTACTTCGCTTTCCGGTGCTGTATGTGCTCACGAGCTCGCTGTTCTCGGCGTTGATATAGAGGTGGAAGACCGGCTTGAAAATCGGGTATGCGGACATCTTGGAGGGCGAGAATTAATGCAATTGATTAGATTGTGGTACTAAAGCGGAAAATGATCCAGAAAATGGGTAATGAGTCGGAAATAGTGATTTAACAGAGATATTGGGCCAACTGTATAATTACCGAGGCGCTGTCTGACGAGAGCTGTAAGGCTTGCTACCCTTATCTGCCCGCGGTCGTATCGCCGGAGGTTGGAACCAACTAACTCCCAACGGCAAATTACGGTCTTCAAAGCGAATGTCCGATTCATATCGAGCAGTTCCTAAATTCCTTTCCAGCAATGGAACCCATTGATTAGATAAAGCCAAGACGATGTCAAGAGGCTATACTTCTAAGTATTTAAAGCTCCCAATACTAGTATATTCAGCCTAGTTATGTCGTCCTAAATATCGGCCAATTCCTGCTGACAGCTGTCACAATAAGGTCATCGACAATAAGCTATACGATCAGAAGAAGTTCCGGTGACTCTAAATAGACAGGAGATATCTCTCTTTATTCCTATCTTCTCGACTCAAGGCTCATTCTGTCGAGCGAGCGAGCAAGACCTCGCGAAGTCGTAACGCGCCGCACGAGATGAGACGAAAATGATTTGCCGCGCTCGCGTGCCGAGGTCCGCAACAATCATTCTCCGTCGCCCAATCATCCCACTTCCGCCAGCCTTCTGTCCCCTTTTATCTTACTTTATTTCCCATTCTCGCTGTCTGACGCAGTACTGCGCCATTTAGTGCGATCAGTGATGAGTTTTCTCACGCCGCATCTTCCTGCATACACTGGTCCGTACCAAGTTGGGTCCATTGAGATCGAGGTCCCGGCACCATGGCCGGCGACTTATGAAGCCATTGCGTCCTCGGTGGAGACGCTGTTGTTCAGAGTCTTTTATCCTGCCGATATGTGCGATGTTAAGGACCGGAAGCATTCTTATTGGTTTAGCGACGATCGAAGAGAGCTTTTAAAAAGTATATTCGATATGGCTTTGGCAATAATTTGAGGTAACTTACGAAGCAGACTACGTCTCGTTCCTCGGGCTTTCTTCGACAATCGCGTCACTTATTTCACGTCTTCCTTTTATTCCCGACGTCACACTTCCATGTGTCTCAAATGTGCCTCTCCTCAGTCCGCCGGAAGGCCATAAATGGCCAGTGGTAGTTTTTTCTCACGGTCTTGGCGGCACTCGAAATGCCTATTCACAATTTTGTGGATCGCTGGCTTCTCATGGTCATATTGTAATTGCACCCGAACACAGAGAATTTTCGGCTCCAGTGACTTTCGTGCGGGACTTCTCGAATGGCCAGACGACACGCAGGGAGATCAAGTACCGTCGAATCACGGAGGTGAACGAAACAGCTAGAATATTGCGGACGTATCAGCTTGTTCATCGAGTTAGGGAGATTGTCTCTATAATGAAACTTCTTCTAGAACAGAAAATCGAGTTGGTGCCATGTGGGGAATCGGAAGCAATCAAATTCGACTGGTCGACCGTCGATACGGATTTCGAGAGCGTTGTGTTCGCAGGTCACAGTTTCGGGTCAGCGACTGCAGTGGCAATCGTCAAAGGCGTATATCATTTTTTGGAGTTTCTTCACAATCCCGATGGTGATACTGCGAAAAGCAATCAAACAGGCGAAGAAACGGTCCCAGAGTTCTTGGCCCCGTCAGTGATCGACCGATCCGACGAATTTCTATGCGCACGACCTGCAAAAGCACTCCTACTCCTCGATCCATGGTGTCTTCCCATCTACGAAAGCATGACTGTTCCTTTGACCGTCGCCTCTCTCGCCATCATGTCCGAGGCGTTCTATAATTGGGAGTCAAACATGAAGCTGGTCTACCAGCTCATGTCAAATTCTTGCTGCCCTGGCTCAGCGCCGCCACCAAAGAGACATTTATTTCTCACGAAGCCATCTGCCCACCATTCACAGAGTGATTTTGCGCTGCTGTTTCCGGGAATCACGCGGTATGCGTTCAAGGTTCCCGAATGCAATTTCGAAACGCAAACGGCAGTGATGAGGATGAACGTTGCCGGGTGCGTGGAGTTTATGAGGGATCAGGGTGTTGTGTCGTTTGATGGGGAGAAAGAAGGGCTTATGCAGACGCTCTCTCGGGAGCATCACAAGGACAATGCGGAAACGATTGTCTCGACGGGGTATTTGGTCGCGGACGGGAAGGCGAAGGGGTGGTCCCGTTTAGATTTTAAGGACGACATTACAGTTGTAGATATCCTGGCAGATAATCGGTAGAGTTGGAGATCGGAATATTTGTTCTAGAATTTTGCTTTGTTTTATTAACTTACTTTTATTTTTTATTTTTTATTTTTTTTTTTTTTGGCGTACACGGCACTTTAATATATAAGTACTCCGATAGTATTAACATATTTGAATAATCCAAATATTCCAAACCAAACCTTCTAACGCCTCTATCTATCTGCGATATATAAATTAAACTTGCCATTGGTGCTAAGAAGTGTATGTGGATTCTTCTCGACTTCGATATTCAGCTGATGTATTCAACTCATTAGATAACGCCTCTCGCATATTACATACTATTATCTAATATCTAACTAGAAACTAGTCATACAAAACACTATTATACAAATACGTTGACCTTTATGATACCATTCAACTCCTGATAAATATACAGCTTGATTAAAGGTCGCTTTCTCTCGCTAAGCCGAACCTGTCCCAATATTATCGACCTTATCAAACACAAATCCATCCATAAGCCCATCCGCCACTTCTTGCAACGGAAAAGACCAATCATGCCACGATTCGCCAATGACATCATCCGAAGCAAACATCTCCAAGCTCGCAGCCCAATCTTCACTTCCAAACAAATTAACCTCATCTTCGCTCGTAGCCGTACCCGGCGTCTGGTTCACCGTTTTCATAGGTAAAGAGGCATCTGCCTCTGCAGGACGTGACAGTGAGACATCCTGATCATCCGGGTTCAGGAATGCTGAGAAGGATGGGCTGGGTGCCGGTACATATTCAGATATGTCTTGCTTCCTAAACGCTTTCTCCATTCGACCTTCTACCCCTCCACATAATTCATGCCTCACGAATTCAGCGAAAACGTGCATTATTGCCCCACCTTTCCACGCGCTATAATAGACGTCACCGAGTGCAGAAATCCATTTGTGGGTTTTGACGAATGCTTGATATAATCGATGCACATCGCGCACGCTGGTGTCATCATATCTGAATGCGAGATCGGGAGTTAACCAGCGGTCGTCTTGGCTCTCTTCGCTGCCATTGGAGTTCATAGGTGCAGGAGGCAGCTTAATCTGAGGATTCGCGTAGTACTCCCTGAATATGCCATTCATCACAAGTGCCATCGGATACGCGTAATTTCGTAGTGAAATAGGTATCAGAATCCACTCAAATCCATTAAATAATCGACGGTGGTAGATGCAGGTGGCGATTGTATCGACCATCTTCAATGAACAGCGAAGACGCGCACGGCGGAATATCTCAGCATCTGCCATGTTCGTGGGAGCATACGACCGTAGCAGTGCAAGCTGAAGCCTGAGAAATAAGAGCTGAAGAACATATTTCTGGATGAGATTATAGGAGTCCTGAGGGCCATAGATTGCCACATCTGCCTGGATGACAGAAATGAGAGACTGAAATGCGCTCAGCTGTTGCTCTTCAAACCTATCCAACTCCTCAGCCAGAGAGTTAAATTCGTCTTTGCTTATAACGTAATTTGGACGTAGTATCCTGGAAAGAATTGAACGAGCTAGTAGAGCCCATTTCATATGCGCAGTATGAAAGTGCTGTGACGGCTGCTCGTGAGCCGCGACATCGTCTGAAAATCCGAATACACGGTCTAGTGCGGTATCTGACATGTCCAACGGTATCGCAAATGGAAGTGCAAGTTCCAAGGAGCGGTATGTGTCCACTATAACGAGTTGCGACCACAGAATCCTCCAAGCGTCTGCCATACCCTGCGGGACTTTGGGAAACAATGACGGGTCCCTGTGTAATCCCATACTGATTCCCACTTGACACAACATACCCGTGAATCCCGCGGAATCGGATCCATCTGCCCCATCACCATCTTCAGGTGCAATGAGCTGATGCAGCCGAAATCCTAGTAGCACCTGAGCAACAACTAAGTTTGCTTTGCCCATGTAGTTTGTTTCGCGCAAACAGTACCACGCAAAGTTTTGAAGTCGAGGACCAAATAGAGAACCGTAAGAGTCATCAAACCCTGACTGCGAAGGTGTCCAATCAGTTGGAAGTGATAGTCTCCCCAGTCTCAGAAGAATAGCAAAAAGCGCGGTACCGCGCATATCCGCCTGCCTGGTCGGCATCCAAACTGGTTCGCGCTTGCATTCAGGTCTTGGTGGTGTAGCTGTCCGGCGTCTGTCGACCGCTGTTTCCTTCGCTGCCCAAAACTTGCGCATGTCGGCGCGAAAAACAGCAGGATTGACGATTGGATACATGAGATTGATAGTTTGAATAAATCTGTCAATCAAGTACTCGCAGAGTGGTCGGTGCTCGAGACGGGGAAATTGCTTTACAAATTCAGCTGAGGCGTCAAACATTTCTTTTTCATTTTCTGGTGGTAGATCTGCCATCTTGTAAGGTGGTTTCGGCTTCTTCTTCTTCGTCTTCTTGTGCTGCTCAGCGACATTGGTCGTATCAGTATCTCTAGATTGCCGAGCCAATATTTTCTTCGCCTTATCAATCTTTCCCATGCATTTCTTGATATATTCGTCCTCTCTGATTGCGGCCGTCCCAGACAGTGGCCCGAAGTACGCAATTCGATTCTTCTTGATGCAGAGATCCGGACGTAATATAGCGCTATCTGTCGCATCCGTAGGAGCACTACTAGTGACATTAGGAGTAGACGGTGACGCACCCAGTGCTGGAGTCTTTGTAATATTAGGAGATAGGCCCCCTCCCGCTCCCTCATCCAATGCATTCATAGCGACGCCAGACTCAGCCATACGCTGAATAAACCTCTCCATCCGCGCCATCCGCATCTTCAACTCGTTGTACTCAGGGGCCGATGTCGTATCTATAGTATCTTTCCGTGGACGACCCTTCTTAGCTGGCTGCCGAGCCTCAGGTTGCATTGGTAATGGCTTTGGCGGAATCGGCGCTGATAGCGCGTCCGGTAGGGAATTCTGAGTTTGAGACACTAGATGCGGCAAATTCGGCAATTCATTGGCATAGAGAGGCTGCGATTTGGCCGTCGCTGAAGTAGCCAATGTAGGTGAGCCATTAAGAGAAGTTGTAGTAGCTGACAACGATTGAGCAGTACCTGGTCCCCATGGCTTGACCGCGTATGTACATAAAGCAATAGTGTCGTGGGATACGCAGGAAGAGCAGGGTTGCATTCGGTCACACTAAGAAAATCAGCTCAAGTTTCAAGATATAAATAGTCTTCGCGCTGAAGGAAGAACGTACTTTCAGCTTCCGTTGACGACATATTGCACACGCAACGGGAATTCTTCGTCGTTTCCGAAACGGTCTTGCAAGACGATCCGGAGTCGGATGATCGCCTACCTCGTCCTCATGTTCGTCATCTGATGGCGCATCCGTGTTGGAAGACACTGGTAACTGCGTCGGAAGAGTCGCGGAAGACTGAGGATAGTAACTTTGAGCAAACTGCGATTCTGACGGATATTGCGGTTGCAGAAGAGAAGTAATTCGACCACTTCTGCTGTCGTCTGCTCTAGAAACGCCAATAATGTGAGGCATTGGAGGCGCGGACGGTGGAGGGATGAGATACCCCTGTTGTTGCTGCTGGTTCGCCGTGGACATATCGGAGATTGCGGCGATTTCAGAAAACGGAAGGTGCACCTCTACTTTGAAAGATTTTCATGAATAATCAATATTACCGGATAGACTTGCTCGACCAAAAATACACTCAATGGTGAGTATTACTTAACAAGTCTCACAACGAATTTAAATTCCGAGGCGATATGTACTAATTGTAATTCGAATTTCAGGGACGGACGATCGGCAATCAGTCAACCTAGCCGCAACCCTTAGGGCTGACACTCTGAGGCATTAGCCCTAGAATGATGCGGGGTTAAGACGCAACTGTGGAATTTCGGGATCACAGATGCCAGCTGCCCCTTATTAAATATTATTCAACGATTTCCGTCCAGGTCATGGCTATAAATACTGGCTATTCCTTACGCGTTAGGTAATGGTACTTGAGTCACAGTTAGTCTTTATATTTTCTTCTTAGAAAGTTTTCGACGCGCTTGTAGGGGTTTTGCCTTGCTACTGGGACTTTGCGGCTTTCATCCACAGCGGACTTAACGAGTAATCACCAATTAGGCGGGCGAAACTATTGCTCAACGTATGAATAAAGAACGTACGTGCAGTGGGAGAGCGTTTGGTAGGTTATCAGTAATATCTGAACAGCCTCACCGCTCCTCATAGCAGCTGCAGCTCACTCAGTCTCGGTGATGATAAGCAGTCGTAACGTTGACAGGATGCACTGCAAATTTCTGGATTGCGGGATGTGGTTAACGAAGTGGAAGAGTGAGATCAAGCCGTAGAACTCTTCGAGACTGATCGGAGAGAATAATCCGGGGAATTGACACCTGGCACCAATGTATGAAGTTAGACATGGTATCCTAAGACCTTGGAACAACTAGATTAAACTCGCGAGCCGAGAGAAAAAGTGTGAACAAGCGAAAGCTTCGAGTCTTCGATGTTGTCGATCGATCGGCGACCTTTATACCTCTACTATCCGCCTCCAGTCCCGTTTCATTTACGTGTGGCTTTTTCTTATGCCAAGTCGCACCTTACTCTTCGGGTCGAAACTTGGTGCCGTAAAGGAATAGGGAACGAATCCAATAGGGCTTGAATCCAGATTAATCTCACTCGGTTATATCAATTAAATACTGTCATAGTGAAGCTGTAGCTTGTGATCGCGGGAAGACACAAAATCAGTGACGAGCGGACAAGAAACAGAAGAGAGGGACAGATAGACGATAACGCAAGCCGCATCAGCAACCCCAGACGAGCGCCCCTGAAATTGTGCGCGTCATATACAACCGCGAGGCTGAACCCTACCACAATCCGCGCCGCTTTCGGCTTTCCTCCACTCCCCGCTCAATTTACTCTTTGCCAGCCGCTCGCCGTAAAGAGTGTTGCCTGCTCAAATGTGAGTTTGAGCAATCAAGGAAACTTAAAAGCGCTTTTCTTGGTTGTAAGTATCGGTGCTGATTTGGGAACCTTACTCCGCAACAAAGTTCGCCGGCTCGTGAATTATTCGTCGCTCTTCTTGTTTCGGCCTGGACTCAGACCTCCTTTATCGTCGAGTAGTACTTTCTTTCTATTTGAGAACCCTGCCCTTTCTATCTTGCCACATTCCCACCCGAGCCCAGCACTATATATCCGTCATGGCAGTATCGACGACGATGCAGGGCTGGTCCTGGCGATGTGCAAAGGCGTCGGGCCACGACCATATCGTTACAGGGAAATGGACACGTTGTGCTCATTCAAGGTCAACCACTCAGATCCACCCTGATCTTATCGATGCCGGAGTCATCCCCGATCCCTTCGTTGACTTGAATGAGCACACGGTTCAGTGGGTTGGTGAAGCGGATTGGGAATATCAGACAACATTCGAATATTTTTCATCGATGAGGCATGCCGACATGGTGCTTGAGGGCCTCGATACGTTCGCCACGGTTTATCTCAATGATATATCGATCTTGGAGACCGACAGCATGTTTAGGTCATATCGCGTTGCTGTCGACGATAAGCTCAGAGACGGAACTAACACCTTAAGGATTTTCTTTCATTCGGCATTATTGAAAGCTCGAGAGCTCGAGCAGATTCATGGGAAGAGGTCGCTTTGGAATGGAGAATCTTCCAGATTGTATATTCGCAAAGCACAATATCACTATGGCTGGGATTGGGGTAAGTGATTTTGATTTCAGTATTCAACGAAAGAATTTTAACAATATTTTGAAGGGCCTGTTCTGATGACTTGCGGACCATACAAAGACGTTAGACTGGAGATGTTCGATGCTACAATTACGGATTTGTCTGTCCTGACCGATGTTTCTGAATCACGCGACGCTGCCAATACTACAATCTCCTTCTCGGTGTCAGGTAGCGAATACGATCACGCAAAGGTAGAGATTACTGCGCCTAGTGGAAACGTCGTCAATTCCACAATTATTCCAGTCTCAAAGTCCTTGTCTCAACAGCTTCAAATTCCCCTAAAGTGTCCCGATCTGTGGTATCCTCATGGCTACGGAAAGCAGTCCCTCTATTTGTTTACCGTGACCATTTATTCCTCTTCCAATGCTGTTCTAAGCTCTTCCTCAAAGTCAATCGGTCTCCGTCGCGCACGTGTTATCCAGAAACCATTAGTCAATCAGCCTGGATCCAGTTTCTATTTCGAGATCAATAACGTCCCGATATTTTGCCACGGTTCAAATTGGATTCCTGCGCATACCTACCACGCGGTATTGACTAAAAATGACTATTACGAGTGGATCAAGCTCGCTGTTGATGGTAATCAGATCATGCTTCGTGTCTGGGGAGGCGGAATTTACGAAATCAATTGGTTCTACGAACTTTGCGACAAGATGGGAGTATTAGTTTGGCAGGACTTCATGTTTGGATGTGGACTATATCCATGCTTTCCTGACTTGGCTGAAAATGTTAGAATTGAAGCTGAGCAGCAGGTTGCCCGACTGAGGAATTTCTGTTGCGTTGTAATCTTCGCAGGCAATAACGAGGATTACTCATTGGCCGAATCTATTGGGATCGAATGGGACGACTCTCAGACGGATGATCTTGCGAACTCTGAATTTCCCGGTCGTGAATATTACGAGAATATTCTTCCGAAAGCCGTTGAGAAACTAAGTCCACTGACTTACTACCACCGTGGCTCGCCTTACGGTGGAAGGCGCAGCGACGATAGCACAGTTGGTGATATCCATCAGTGGAATGTTTGGCACGGCTCGCAGGAGAAGTACCAGAACTGGAGCAATCTGGCCGGCCGATTTGTCTCTGAATTCGGCATGTTATCATTCCCGAATATTGAGACATTGAAATCTGTCGTCACAGATAATGATCAGCTGTATCCTCAGTCTGAAGTCCTGGATCATCACGATAAGGCGGAAGGATTTGAGAGACGTCTTGCTCTATACGTCATGGAGAATATCAGAGTCGATGGGATGGATATTGACAGTTGGATTTACGCCACGCAACTGATGCAAGCAGATTGTTTGGCATACGCTTATCGATGCTGGAGACGTGAGTGGAAGGGGGATGGTAAGGCGTATGTCGGCGGTGCCCTCGTTTGGCAGGTATGTTAGTGAGCTGATTTGATAGTCCGTCTTTGATCCTGACTGGCTTACCACGAAGATGAACGACTGCTGGCCCGTGACATCTTGGGCTGTTTGCGACTTTTATCGTCGTCCCAAACTTGCTTACTATGCCATTAAGAGAGAATGCAGGCCCATTCAGTTAGGAATCTCTAGGACACAGACCGACAGAGATGGCAAGAAAATTGCGGCTCTACGAGAGAAGAACGGTCCAGTTCATGATTATTCAAGGAAGTACTACGCTATCGATGTGTGGGGAGTAAATTCGTCGCTCAGCCCTGTATCAGGCTCCCTTGTTTTGCAGTTCATCGGAGTGTTTTCCGGAAAGAAGGTGCATGAGGTCCGAAAGGACGTCATCTTAATGGCGAACAAGTCCACAGAAGTTGTCACCGACTTGTCACTACTCTCTGATCAACATACCGTGGTGTATGCTCGCCTTCTCTCCACGTCTGAATCTGTCATTGCGCGCGCCTCGGATTGGCCTCAGCCGCTGAAGTACCTTAAGTTCCACCCTGATACAAAGATTGTTGCCGATGTAGTGGAAGATGGACTGATTCAAGTCAGTGCCAACTATCCGGTGAAGGGTTTAGAACTGAAGGTCCATGGTAATGTGATGTTGGAGGATAATGGGTCTGATCTGTTTCCGGGCGACAAGGTCCTAATTAAAGCTCCAGGCGTTAAAATGGGGAGTAAAGTTGAATTGGAATACTACAGTAGAAAGAGCAAAGTGTGATCTATGACTACAGTGTTTCTCTGTTTGATGAGCTACAGACTATTAGATTGATCGATCGCACTTACAATCAAGTCTAGGGTCCTTCTGGCCATGGGTCGCGGATCAACTCGCATATGAGATCCGAGTAGATCCACAATGGATATTACGAGTGTCTTCCCCATGGCGAAGAGAAACTCAGTTACTTGAATTGTCACGTGTACAGGCTGGCGATGACCATTTTTTCTCGGCACTTAGGCTTTGTCTCAGGCGCCCAACACTACCGTTTGCACTAAGAGTTGAAACACTTCTCAAATCTCTACTCTCAATAGCGAAAGGTTTGTGAAAATTCTGCGCAGGATACAAGTTTGCAGGGAGCAAGTAGCGGAATATTCACCGCGGGTTAAACTTGGAAGAGCGCGTCCTGCGGCGTTCTCTGTCTGGGGTTAGGATAGTCGGAGACGGTTGACCGACTTTCAGGGGTTAACGTGAGCCGCGCGGAGGACTCTCCGCCGACGATAAGGTCCCCACAATTACTCAGTCAAGCACTAGTCTCAACTCTCCAACTACTCAACGACTTCGACTGGACTGACGCAGTTTCTCACTACCACAGATTATTATATTGCAGTATAAATCCATTCATGTGTGCCCTTCATCAGTTCGTAACCTGTCACAGACAAGAGACATTGAAATCTGGCATCAGAGCCATCAATTGATTTCTATAGTATTCACCCATCCCGTTCGCAATGGTTCAATTAATCCCGAAGATGGAGTTTGCCACAGCTGCTCCACATCCACCGTGGGTTGGCGAAGACGCTTCATTATCGCGCGATCAAAGCGCTCTGGCGCAGCTTTCTCTCTTCAAGGAAAGCATGCAGTCGGTATGGCTATCTTTCCTCTCTGGTATGTCATTGGCCCTTCGATCCTAATGAACGCTCGCTACATATAGTTACTGGCGGTGCGCGGGGTCTCGGTTTGGACGCTGTCTTTGCCCTCCTCGAGCACGGTGTTTCCAAAGTCGCCCTCCTTGACAGCAACGACAACAACGGTGCAATGCTGTCGCGAGCACGAGTAGCTGCGTAGATAAGACTACCAACAGCATTGCTGTACGAAATCTTCTTCATCATCGCACACTCTGTCTCGTCTTTCGGACACTAGTCAAAGCTGAGGTTATGAGAAGGATCAAGAGGCGTGCTAACCGGATGCGAAGTGCCCATGCCATACCTGTCAGCATATTTTGATAGCGTTGTTGGGACAAGAAGAACGTACCTGTAGAGCGACTACTTCGATACCTAAATAATACGTTAATTGACCCATATCTGTCATATGAAAGCGACCTCGAAACCTTCAATTCGAAATGGACTATTGATCAGTTCAATGAACCCGGCAACATGGACAATTGGACAGCCACATCACATTAGCTCTTGTCTTATCAGGGCCTGAGCCACGAGCGGTCTGCGTAGTTCCACA
Source organism: Lipomyces lipofer (assembly GCA_003705915.2). NCBI lineage: Eukaryota > Fungi > Ascomycota > Lipomycetes > Lipomycetales > Lipomycetaceae > Lipomyces > Lipomyces lipofer. The sequence goes on along the minus strand of PPJX02000074.1, from coordinate 12,771 downwards.
AGATAATGTAACGACAGCGAGCAATAGCTAGTTGTACAGATCCCTACCTCTCCGTAACTCATACTCGGAGATCGTTGTGACGATGTCCGACAGCATTTTGTCGTCGCTGCCACTCCATCAGTCAGCAAATCGCGTGGCGTATCCGAATTTTAGTTTGTTGGCTGACGAAAATCGCGTACGACTTTATGAAGCACGCCTTTCCCAGTTTCATAACCCGAGACCGAGCTGATATTCGATAAAAATTTCCAGTTTCATGCAGCATAGCTTGATAGCTGAGACCATAGATAGCTGAGACTATTGACTGGTCAGTAATAAACTCTTCGCGTCTGTGTGCGGCGCTGAACCCATAAGCACGCAATGTACTGCCATGTTACCCATTGACGAAATATGGTGGCCCTTGTCTCAGTGGAAATCTACACCACAGCACTCTATTTTCGGCAACTCAATGGTTCGCGAAATTGTGTGTGATGCGCCGGCGATGAAAGCACCAAGATCTACCGGACTGTGCCACAATAGACGACATAAATCAGGACCTCCTAGACCCGACCTTACGACTCTGCATTGTCTGCGACCTGAGAGTAACAAGCGTCCAGGGTTTAAAGTGGCGTAGTGTGAATCATCAAGTGCCATAGTAGAGAGCCTGAGCTGTATATCATTGCTAAACTCATAGAAGACTGACCCATCCCGTTCAATAAACTTTGTCATTCAGATGCTCCATCCCCTTCGGGCACCCTTCCCTATGTCTCGTGAACAGGCTCCGGACCCAATAGCCCGCCTTGCCCAGATAGTGGAACATGATGCTCACCGTCCTCTTAGTGCCTCCCGTCGGCTTTCGGACCCGAATCAAGTAGTACAGCATCACAGCCCCAAAGATGTTGAACCCAATATATGCCCATCCGATGCCAAAGTTGCGCCAGCGTTGGCTCCAGAAGATCTCACTGCCCGCGAGGAACTGATCTCCGTTGGAGATGGGGCAGTACTCGCAGTTGGATGTGGCGGAAGGGTTGTAGAGGGATCCGGGGGGCCCGGCGGTGAGGAAGGGACGAAGGTATTCTGCACAGGTTTGCCCACTGGGGGCATCAAAGACTGCGAGTTCGTTGTTGGCACAGTGGACCTGGCGTTGGTGGAGGCCAACTGCTGCGAGACCACCGACGAGATATGTCAGCGGCGAGACGCGCCACATGAAAATCCAGAAGCCAGGCAAAGCGCTTGGTGTTTGAAGCACGCCGTTGAACGTAAGTGTCAGGCTGAACAGAGTCGTGGCAATATTCCCGGCAGTCTCGGCGTCGGGTAGACCGGCAATCAGAAGATGGGCGAATGTGCTGGTGAAGATGTAGAACTGAATCTGAAACAGAAGGAAGAGGCCTTGGCGTTCGCTAGATTGATGTCGGCCGAAGACGGGATAGTAGACGGAGGCAAACACTAGAATCGCGGATAGGATCTGGTAGGGGATCTCGACAATAATATTGGCGAGGAGGAAGGCCTGCCAAGAATACGATTTCGAGGGGCGTTCCCGCACCTCGTACAGGGACCGTTGGGTTACGAAACGAGGCATGATCTAAGAGTGTCAGCTGCGTGATATGAGGTCGGAGACAAAGGGAGGACCAACCTGCTGCACGAGAGTACTGAATATAGTCGTAGTCATGAAGATGGCGAAAAGGGTGTTCTGGAGGCCTGCTGAGGTACTGTTTTGCTTGTAAAACGAGAACCCTATCCAGTGTTGCCAGGGTTAGGGTGGAGCTCGGTGCAAATGAATGAATATGTTCTGCTTACCGATGAAGAGGGCGCTCATTGTACATAACATGATTTTACCCCATACATAATTTGGAGTCCGCCAGTATTGCAGAAAGACGCGAACAGTGGTATGATGAATCTGAGAAGCCAAGGGCATGGCGAACTCGCGAGAGGAGGAAGCGTCATCTGACTGCGGCTCCTTGCTCTTCTCGGCATGGATTCGGTCGAGCTCTGTTTGGATATTGATGGATTCTTGACTCTCCCGCCACACTGTTGGCCAATCCTGAGCAGACTTTCCGGTAGCACCAGCTCCCACGGTCTCAAGCATATATTCTGCGGGATTCTCCTCAGGTCCGCATTTGCGCCCGCCTTTGCTCTCGAAGTAGTCCAGCAGTGTTCTCGAGTTCTCTCCGATGTCACCGAAGTAGACGGTCTTGCCTCCTTTGGCCAGGAACAACAACCGATCGAACTCTTGGAATAGAATGGCCGAAGGCTGATGGATGGTGGCCAAGATTGCCTGCCCATTATTCGCAAGTTTGCGAAGAAAGGAAACGATTCCCCAACTGCTTTGGGAGTCAAGCCCAGAAGTCGGTTCGTCCAGGAAGAGAAGGAGGGCGGGTTTGGCGGCTAGTTCCACCCCAATCGTAAGTAGCTTCCTCTGTTCAACGTTGAGACCTTCGCCAGGGCTGCCAACAATTGCTTCACTGAAGTCCCCCATATGTAGCATTTTAATCACTTCTTCAACATAGTCATATTTCTCCTGACTTGAGACGGACTTGGGTTGTCTGAGCATTGCTGAAAAGCGAAGGGCCTCGCGAACAGTTGTTGTTTCAAGATGCAGATCCTGTTGCTGAACGTAACCCGTCTTGCGTTGAAACGAGGAGTCACACGGTTTCCCATTGACCAACATATCGCCAGTTATCACGCCCATGGTAGTCCGCTGGGCGAGAACGTCAAGTAACGTGGTTTTTCCAGCTCCGGACACGCCCATCAATGCTGTAAGCGTCCCTGGCTTAACCCAGCCCGAAATGTGATCTAGCAGTCTCCTTGGTTCGCCCACGATGGTGATGTCGTATACCGCGTTTCTCCACGTGAAGATATCTTTCTGTGGTGGAATCGCGTCGATGGCTTGTTCAAGCTCCGCCACTTCCTTCGTCGCAACGGCCGTCAGAGTGGGGGATGCATCACCGTTGCGCTCCTCGTCGGCAATTTGCTGCATATACTGGGGAATGTGACCTCGACGGAACACGAGAAACTCGGCTTTTGAAGCGGATCCAGAAATGAATTCTGTGGCAGCAAGGTAGACCGTATAGAAGAAAATCATGAACGCGAAGATGAAACCAAGGTTCCTCCAGATGTGTGAATAGCTATAGCCATAGCTGGATTGAACCCAGTCATCTCCTAGGACAGTTGTAGCACCCCGTTGAGCTCCGGCGACGGCACATTGAACATTGTCTCCTGTTCCATAGGGCGGCACTAGAGTAGCACAGCCATAGTATTGACCGTGGACCTCATTAACGAGGAGGGCCTCAAATCCATAGGCGATGGGATTGATCCAGCTAATCCATTTGAACCATGGGTGCCTATTGAATATGAGTTAATTGTCCGAATGAATTAGGAAGGGTTGGTGACAAACATGTATGCTCTCTGTACCACGTTAGCTGAGCATCATACCACTATGCGTACTTAATGACTGACCTGAATAGTGAAGCCCGTATAGATAACAATGGCAAGGACCATTACTCCTGCAAGGGCAAGAGCCTGGGATATCGTTTTGGTTATTGCTGCCAAAGTACGGAAGATCGCGCTCATACATAATTGCGAGCAGAATACGAAGAGGAAGAATATAAAGAACTGCGCAGGTTCCCTTCTCAAACCGGCCAAGAAGTACAGAATTATGTTGAAGCATGTCCCTATCACAAATTTCACTGGTATATCCTGCCATTGGTTGTGAGCGACGGGTTGGAGTGTTGTCTCCAATGAGAATGACCACTTACAGAAACAATACCTGCCAGCGCTTCTGAGAACGCGTGATAGAAGGCGAAGCTGACATGTCTGCATTTATCGTAAGTTGCATAGATCTGCGGAAGAAGGGGTTAAGGCTTACCTCTCAACAATAGGTCTTTGAGCATCTTTTCGACGTTTGTTAGTACATTCCAAAAAGACGGGGATCGACCGGGAAGCTTACACAGTCTGCAGGAAGAAGGTTAGTAAGGCATTCTTCGAGAAATGTTCACCAGTTACACAATTCAGGGAGTACTTGAAATGCGGATCCATCAACATACCCATTAATTTCTGTAATTGACATAAGAGCATTCAACAGAATGGCGAAGAAAAGGACAGATCCCTTAGCGAAGAAGGCCGCTGTTGATGCGGGTGTTCCAAAGAAAATGCTGATCGCCACGACGTTAACAGACTGACCACAAGAACTAAGGGGCTATACTGACTTACCTTCCAATAATCAAAGCCATACTGATCTGACCAATTATTGTCGCGATCGTGGAAGCTTTATCGTTCCAAAGACGTTGATACGCCCTAACGGTGCAGAGCCTTACCTGCATGGGAATGGAAATAGTGTAGGGCTGCGGGTGATATCATCATTATAAATAGACCAACAAGGAACTGACAGATCCACAATAGCATACCGATTTCGAAGGAACGTGCTTGGCTTGTGCTTGATGTTTTGCTTCTCGGAAGGTCTCTAATGCCGGGCCGCCCATGGGATTCTCGCTCTCATTTTGTTCAATCTCTGCTTGCATGGCTTTGAATTCTTGGGATTGCTGCCAATAGCGTTCGAATTCTTCTGGGGTGCGGGGGACCTTGCATTCAAAACCTTCTCGAGTCTGTCGCTCAGATGGGTTCGTAATAGCTGTGAGGAAGTCACCTGTAGTTTGACGAGGGGGGCAATAGTACCCCATCAAGGTGAAATAGTCTTTCGCCGTGTTTGCAGACCCGAAGTAGATTTGGCGACCCTCGTATAAGACAATCGCTTTGTCAAAGATGTCATAGATAGCTTGGCTTGCTTGATATATGGCAACAGCTGGATATCATCAGTTAGCCTTAATAATTCTTCATCCCAACTGAATTTCATCGCGACAGTTGTGGCATACCTTGGGTCATGCCGCCGACATTGGAAGCAATGCGAAGAGCCTGGATGAATTCCAGTGCAGTTGCGGCGTCTAGCCCTCTCGTCGAATTATCCCAACAGCAGATTGGACTTCCACTGACCGCCATCTCGGCAATACTGACTCTTTTCCTCTCTCCGCCACTCACGCCACGGACATAATCGTTGCCGACCTTTGTGTTCCTGGTGTGGATTAATCCAAAAATGGTCATCATGACTTCAGCAATGTGCTTCGAGAATTCGTCGCGGGGAACTCCGCGAACCCTGGTCGATGGCGTGCGTGCTGCTGCGGCGAAGTTAAGCGTCTGTCCAACCGTGAGATGGGGAAAGTGCTCATCGGTTTCGCCATTATAGGCGATGTCTCCACGAAGCTCCTCTTTGTAGATATGCTGAGGGATTCCATTGTAATGGATGAAAGAATCCTTATGCACATTTAGTCCACGTGCTTCTCCGCTGATAGATTTCAAGAACGTCGTGCAGCCGGATCCCGGCTTCCCAAGAACGATCAGCATCTCTCCGTCCTTGACTGTCCCATTGAAGTTCCTCAGGATCTGCTTTTCGGGCTTATGGCCAAGATTGAATGTTTCTCTAAATCTGAACGGCGCCATGAACAGCGAGGCGACAGTGCTCTGCAGCTGCAGTTCTGCTCCTGTGCCTGAGACGTTCAGATTTTTGAAAGTAAAACCAGCGCGAGGATGTTTAATTCCATCCTCCTCCATCAACCTCAGCAACATACGGACCCATTTGTAGAAATCGAACTCCGGCTTGGAAGGGTCTAGTACGGGATCGCCCAACTCAACCCCGGCCAATGTGTCCTGCTGTTCCAGACCGTCCTCTCCATCGTCCGAAGTCGCGGTACGATACTCGGCACTGGAAAAAACTGATGCAAGACGAGCAAGCTCGGGTCTCTGACCTTCGTGTGTAAATGTCCTGGTCACAATTGGCTCATATCCCGGACCGTCCGACTCGAAATACTCCTCTTCGGCTCTTTCCCGATCTGGAGTTCTTGGAGTTCTCTCCCCTCCTTCATTGATCGAGTCCGCCGAGATCGACGAGGATGAAGAATGAGACGCCATTGGCGCGACAAGACAACGAGAGAGAAAGAGTGAAGTTTGTAGTTAGGGAGAATGGATTAGAACAAGAAGCTGGCTCAAGCAGAGGTATAGCATTCGATCTCCTCGTATGTGAACGTGAGCGGCGCGGTGTAGGAGGGTTAGTGATGCTGTACCCTGTCATTTGATTCCAGCCGATCCACCGTAAATATCACCCCACATCGGGCAGGACGTCTGGCGGCAACTGGGATCAGCAGGAGAAACTTAATTAGGCGGACAATCCTTCTAGGTCGGATTAAAGAACCCCAACCCTCGGATCGTGCGGCGGATTCGGTCACCTCGATATAATACCTGTAGTGCAGTTGATGTGACTAAGTCGCTGCCTCAGCTTTGGCGGATTCTGGTTCTCCTTCGCCGGCACTTTGATTCCATTCTTCAACTCGATCGGTGCCTACAAAATAACCGGCGCTGCATGGGGCTGCAGCGGTATGGGCGGAAGGCGATTTCAGGGGTAACGCCATACAAATTGAGTTTGGGCACAACCCAATTTACCCGGAAGCACTTCATGGCCACGCTGCACCATAATAGGCGACGGTAGGGTAATCGCTCTATGGCCACAGTGAACCCCAACCCACGAATAGTTACATGACCGAAAATCCATCCCAACGGGCAGTAACCCTAACCCAGGGTACCCGGCAGTCGCCCACAAAATCAAGCGAACACCCAGGCAATCTCGCCATTCGCACACATAACACACATATCTCTCTCACACGGGTCAAAATTAGGACTTATATAGCATCGGCTCGATGGTACTACTAATAATAAATTTTTAAAAACTAAAACTCAGTCTGCGCTGGCCGCCCTCAGCATCACTAATTGTAGCGCCAGTGCTTTACATTCTAAAAAAACGATGCTTTGTGTTACTTGTGGAGAATCGTTTGAGTAAGGCTGCGTTGATCAAGCACCGGGAAAATTAACACCCCCAAGCAACAATATTCCGGTGTGGCAATAAAGGGTACGAAATCATTACAGGGGAGAAGCAAGATTCAAATGCCCAAAATGCAACTCCCAGGTATCTGAAATGTTGTCGCTTCCCCGCGCTTTCCCCATGTCTGCCAGCTCACACGCATCGCCCTCCTCAATAGTAGCACAGTGTTGTCTCCATGTAAGTGTCGCCAGTCAATCGTCCTCGGTACAACATCCTCCTTGTGAGCGCTTATGCTCGTGAGAGTGCCAAAATCCTAAACCGAGCATCCGAAGCATTCATGTTTTTTTGAGGAATGAAACTTATTATTCTTCAGGAAACTAATCCAATTATTCACACACCAGGATACCGACAATAGGGTATTAAAACATTTTTAAAAAGGTATAAAATACATAGAAGTCGTACATTACCATACTATGGATAGACCGGCTTCTGAGGAGATAAATGATTGACGAAGCGTTGTGCTTCGTCAATGACTCGTCAAATGTACCACCATTCGCTAACCAAGGCCTTTCCAAACAACCTCTCTGGAGCTCTACAGCTTGATTTCAATTACTTTCTTCTTTGCGCCCCAGAATCCATCACCGCCGAAACCGTAGCCCTGATTCCAACCTTTTCCTTTAGTCCTGGCGTCGCGGATCCTGTAGAACAGGGAGCCCTATAGCATCGTCATATGTCAGTCTTAGATGATGAAACGACGTAAAGAGTGGGTTTGTACATCGTAAACCTGTCGCAGGTCTTCTTGATAGATTCTTCCATTCTTTTGAATTAAGAGCCATGTAGTGGTCCATTCAATAAAGGCTGCGAACCACTGATAGAGAAGAATTCGTTAGGCGATGAACTGCAAAATCTTGGAAACTGATTACTCTTACCCCAAACGGGTCGGTGGCACATCTTTGACCGTGCAAATAGTCGAAAAGCTCTTGGAACGAGAGACTCTCTGGTTGACTCTTTGCGTATTTCGAAAAGAGATTCTCAAACAGCTGAGGGACAAAGCGACCTTCGGCATCAATAACGCCACTGTCAGATCCGTGCTATATGTGATTAAATTTGTCAGTTCTGCAAAAGCGAAATCAATTCTCAGGGATTTGGGGTTCTTTCAAACCTTAGCTTTGTGAATACCGTCTATATAGATCCTGAAAAGTGGATCCGGCACCCACGTGTGTGCAAGCCGAGTAGGATATGACAAGGCACTGCTAATGATAATAGCTGATATGACAGAGAACAAAATATTGAAGCCCAAATCGCGAAATCCAACGTAGACATCAACCGGGGTGATAACTTTGTCGCCGTCACGGTCCCAAAACATAACGTGTTGTTGCAGGACGGTCTGAATTCATAAAAAGTCGTTAGCAACGTTTGTGAAAATGACCCACAAAACCGAAAATTATCTATACATAATCCTTGTACTTTGAGGAATAAGCCTCTGACCCCGAAGGCGATTCTCTGGATACCGCAATATTCGCTCGAGCAATCCCGGGCTTTGCGATGTACTTGTCCGAATCGAAGGCGACGGGCCGAGTCTGCGTTACGCGACTTTGGCTAACAGAAGTGACTAAAGAGTCGCTCCGACCCTCCACTTTCTTTGCAACTTCACGCTTAGCCATGATTGTATATTTTGCGTTCCGAATGAGGATGACTGGCTAAAATATTCCTCAATTGCTGTTCGAAAACTGGATTCATATAATAACTGACAGCCGACGGTTCCTTTTAATGGAAGCCAGGTCATAACGATCGGCAGAACCATTTTTAACACGGGTGATTGGGGATCGGCAGAACCGATTTTCATACGTCAAGGCACCAGAACGTGCAAATAATATTTCTGCGCTTTCGGGTAACGATAGACGGCTGTTCGTTACAGTTCGCGCTCGAAATATAACATCGCAATCTGATGACGTAGCACCTCAAGTCAGACATAGCGTCGATGCGTCGGTTGACAGCAGCGCTTAACCCGATTAGGATTTACTCGCAATGCCCGCTTAAATTTCCTGGAATCCAGCTTTTCAGAATCGCTTTTTAAATTGTGATTTTTTGCCCATTGCACAAAATTCCAAATTGCTATAATTTGCTGGTCTCAAATTCCGGAAGCGCTGTCACGTGCATCTATACTGGGCCTATATCCGCTAATCCCTTTACGGCGGTTAGGCATGGATGAAGGTCATCAGGGAGTTTGGGTTCTCCACAAGCTGCGGCCACATTCACATGTGAGTTTGTGGTCGGCACACACGCAGTTGAACAGCTAAGGTGATTATGTGAGCAGATCACGGGCCCCATCTCCTGCGGCTTAGCCCATCCGAGATCCGGCTTCGTTAAGGCAAAACGGACGGAACGATGGACACGTCGGAACAGAACGGGTCGGGTCGGAGAGGAAGGAACGGGAGAAATATGAATGAGTAGAGAAATATAAATAGAGAGCATTTCTGAAATCCCAGTAAATAAAAAGGACAGAGCTCATCTATCCATGACCGACTGATTCCAGTTTCATATCAGCACGGCTGGACGAGTACGGGTTTGAAATATTGTCAACGAACCATTGCCGTGGAGTTTCAAACATTTTTGCCGCCGCTAGCTTTGTGTGTCCAGATCGTTCTGAGAACAGCGTGCGAGGATGCACGAGTGCTGATTTTGGAATGCCACCCAATCGCATCATAGTAATGGGTTCCTTCCCATGTGTTACATGACAGCATATGAAACCGCCTGGTATAATTCATATTAATGACTTTGCAGCATGTCGGTAGGGCTGTTGGCGATACGATATCGGCAAAGTTTGTGCAAATCAGCAATCGGCATCGTCGAACTTAAGGTCTGCCGATAATTATCGTCTATCGTATCGGCAGACGTTTGAAGCTTGACGATACGATATCGTCATTATCGGCGATTATCGTCGCCGATAATGTAGCACATCTCATATTTGTGGTCAAACAGATTGAAAATATTTCAACGCGCAATATACGTAGTAATACTATGATCTCTAATACTAATTTAACAAGTTACTGTCTTGTTACAATGGCCTCCATTTAAGCGAATGACTACTCGTTGTAAGCGCCTCCTACAAAGCCCTCAACGATGGCAGTGATGACGAAGCAATACCTGAAGTTCGAGTCTCGCGAGATTGTATGACTACAACAGGCAGATTAATCATAATTACAAGATTCACAATAAATAAATTCACTCAGCTTCAATGTGTTTTGTTTGCCTCCCACACAAGCTTTGATCGATGCTGCATTGTCATGGTAGGGATTAACCCGTTGATGGCTTGAAATAATGTCAAGTCAAAATTCAAAGAGTGTCACTCATTTTTGTGGCCTCCATTTGTATGTGTATTATTGAGTCTGTCTTGCAGTTGTATGGTTATGCGCCCTACCCACTTGGGTCGTATAACACTCCACGGCTGACCATCGGGTGACAAGTGCAAGTGCACCCCTGTTTTACTGTCAGCCGCGCGATGAAGCCAATGACTAGTTAGCTAATTTAGGTACGCTTGCACTGTATCTAAATATCTAAATTAGGTGCCTACTACTTTGAAAAATTAATGTAGTCATTTGGTATTTAGCTCGATCAATAACTCTCTCATTTAATGTTATATTAAGCAGCTGGATGTCTAAGAGACCAAGTAGTAAAACTTTAGATGCTGCGTGAATGCCGGTAAGCTAACTTATAGTGACGTGGTCGCTGAAGTTAGCCACTTCCAGCTGAACTTTAGATCTTGTAGTTTGTAGGTCTTGGACTCTAGTTAATCGCCAAGCTGTTAGTTAATAATTCGATACAGCTAACTCCGTCACCGTCACTGAAGATTTGCTTTTCATCCCGCAAGAGGGTGCAACTGGTCCCTGCTCTCCCGCTAGTTTTATTACAGTTCTGAAGTGTTATACGAGCCTAAGTTGCAACAGAGGCTGAAGCTTCTAGTCACGGATACTTACTAAGTCGAGCAACGACTGTTGGAGCGAATGCCGACAAATAGCTTCCAGGAACCACAAATGTAATAGATGAAATTTTAAACATTAATTATTATTTTTGTAATAATCTCATTGTATTAATAAAATAGGTCTGTTAAATTTAGATAATTAGTATTAACGTAGGGTATGGGGCTTTGAGCCGTATGGGGCTTTGAGCCAGCTCCCATCAGTCTTCCAACTACAACGCGTCTTTTTTCCAGCAATGGGATATCGAAGGAGCAAAAAACCCATGGATCGTGAAGAACAGATACAAATGGCTCTAATAGCCCTGCAAAATAACGAGTGTAGCAGCATTAATGCTGCTGCTGCTCAATTTCATGTTGATCGATCTACCCTTCAACGACGCGTCTCTGGAGGCAAATCACAGTCTCAAGCTGCTGAAACTCAACAGAATCTCACAAACGCGGAGGAGAAGACTCTTGCACGCTGGATTTCTCGATACGCTATAGCAGGACACCCGGTAACTCATGCGTTGGTTGTGGAGATGGCTGAAGAGATTCGTGTTCGACGTGTCCGACACGCGTCAGCAGGTATGAACCCCCGATTTATATACAAACCAATCGGCCACGAATGGATCTATCGCTACTTGAATCGGTTCCCACATTTAAAACTATTACTACGCGTCAATTGGATTCGGCAAGGCATCGAGAGGCGACGCGCGAGAGGGTTGACCAGTGGTTTGGTGCAATTGAAGTGCAGTTTTCTGACAAGAACTATGAACCCCGTAATGTATTCAACATGGATGAAACAGGCTACGGCATCGGAACAAGTCAATCAAACAAGGTTATTATCGATACTTTCCAGAAAAGCCAGTCAAAAGTTATTCCAGGGCGTCAGGAATGGATGACAGCCATTGAATGTATTTCAGCAGATAACCAAGCGCTACCACCTTTGATCATCTTCAAGGGTTTACACACCAATAGCAACTGGGTGGTACCTGATATTCCGCCAAACTGGAGATTCTCTTCTACCAAAAGTGGTTGGACATCTGATAGCCATGGAATGGCCTGGTTGACCCAGGTTTTTGAGCCGGAAACCCGTGAACAGGCTGGATCCAACCCCCGTCTCCTGATTGCAGATGGTCATAGCAGCCATATTACTGCCCCGTTCATCGCCTACTGCATGGAGAACAATATCGACCTTATGATCCGTCCACCTCACTGCTCACATGTGCTGCAACCACTGGATATCTCAGTGTTTGGTCCATTGAAGACAGCTCTTGGCAGGGAGACCGATACCATTACCAGGGTAGGTATTGGCCGGATTAAGCACTATGAGTGGGTCCAGATGTACAAAAGAGGAAGGGATAAGGCAATTACGGAGCGTAATATCCAGAGTGCTTGGAGAGGTGCCGGTCTGTTTCCATATAACCCCCAAAAGGTGGTCCGCCAACTTCCAGAACCACGTCAAGACATCCAACAAGACCCACAAACACCTGACAATCGAGGGGATCTTAATTGTTCCTTGCTGAAGAGCTCTCCCCCAGATGGCACTGAGCTCCGAGAATCAATTACAGTCTTGCGATCGGTCTTGAACAGCCAGGAGAGACTTACATCACCAGTCAAGCGATATATCACTCGCCTGACCAAGGTTGTTGAAATGCAAAGTACGGAACTATCGATTGCGCGCAAGCAAATAGAAGATGCTGCAGAGATTCTTCAGGCCCGGAAGGTTCGCAAGAGGGGTAAAAGAGTGCAATTGGAAGGGAAATTCGTGTTCAGTACTGAGGAGGTTTTAAAAATTGCAGAGGATGCTACGAAGAAAGAGGTCACAAAACGGCCCCGTGGGCGCCCACGCAAGCGCAAGCGCAAAGAAATTGAGGAACCATTTGTAAGGGAAGACACTGAGGAATCATTTGTATCTTTGAATTCTGCTCTAGAGCATTAGTTGTTTTAGTAAAATGTGTTAAAGTTGGAAGAC